>JAOEHY010024889.1:0-23913 GCA_025447955.1 Psilopsiagon aurifrons | reverse complement strand
GTGGTTTGTGTTATACCTTAGTTACTAAACTGTTCTTATCTCAACCTGTGGGAGTTACATTCTTTTGATTCTCCTCCTCATCCCTCTGGGAATGGGGGGAGGAATAGGGAAGGAGTGAGCAATCGGCTGCGAGGTCCTGGGTTGCTGGCTGGGCTTAAACCATGACACAGGGCCACCTAGAGCTGGTTGCCCAGGACTACCTCCAGACAGCTTTTGAATACCTGCAAGAATGGAGACACCACAACCTCTCTGAGTATCCTGTATCAGTGCTCAGTCACACAGCAAAAAAAAGATTAGTAATGTTCAGAGGGACCCTCTTGTGTTTCCATGGGTGCCCACTGCCACTTGTCCTGTTACTGGCTAGTACTGGAAAGAGCCTGCTTCCGTTCTTTCTGCACCTTCTCTTCAGGTACTTGTATACATTGATAAGATCCCCCACATACATTGGTAAGATGCATACCACACCAAAATATAGTCATGCCATATGTCAGTATTTTTCTTGCACCACAGTGCTTTAAATAGAAGACAGATTTCCAGAAACAATCTCACAGAACCAAATAGTAAGGAACAGTCATTTTCCTCAACCTGCTGCCCACAGTTTTACTCATGCAGTATGTGGTTAGCCTTCATAGCATACCATTGACTCATGATTAATGACCAGAATGTCACATGAACATATATATAGCCACTAAAGACACTCAGAAGACGGTGATGACACCAAAATCTTCCTATTAGTCACATACACCTACAGAGAAATTCCCTGGAGCTGTCAGAAAGAACTATAGCACATATGCAGAACATACATACATCACACATGCCAATGAATGGCAATTACAATACCTGCATTTTTTCTCTTCTTCTGATTGCAGTGGATGACCTGCAAAAGTGACACCCCTGATTCACGACAAATTCTGGAAAAAGACCTTGAAAACAGTAGTGCCTTACAATGTGCTACGATGCATTTGAGAAAAACAAAACAAACCCTAACGACAAAAACCACAACCACAAATTGGCTGTGGATTAACAGACTAACCAGTGGTATTTATTTCAGCACTGTGTGATGTTGCATGTGGTTCCATGTGAAGTTTCCCCCTTCAGAATGAGATCCAAGCAGTATCAGTCCTGGAGTGACATGCAGGGAGTTAGTTTAGAATGTACTGAAGAAGGATAAGCTTGCTGAAGACACAGAACAGAGAGACTGAAGCTAAGCCTGCAAGGGAAACAGATGGGTCCTGTGTGGTTGTGCAGAAGGAGAAGGTGGTGAGACTTGTTGATGCTGCAGGATGAGAATAAAGAGAGGAACAACTGTAAATATCCACAATATTTGTGTTTCAGAACAGAGATCGACAAAAACCTGATGTTCTTTCTGTGACATATTCATTAATTGGCTTTATATGTAAATCTGCATCATGGCAGGAAGGGGGAATAGTGTGATAAAAAAGAAGACACTACTAAAATAAATACATACTGAGCAAATATATCTTATGCTATGTGCAAGTTTGAACAGGTATGCAAATCAGGCATACCTGAAGACAAGATATTTTTAGGACATTCCAAATTGTGTGTCATTTTTTATGCAAACATAAGCTCACAGATGTACACAAAAAATAGGGCATTTCATTTCTGATGTTCTACTATATTGTTTTAGCTACAAAGTCACCAGATACATAACATTTTCTTCCAGTATGTGTTATGAACACTGGCTCTGAGTTCTTTCAATTCTTACCCAGAAACCGAAGTGCATACTTCATTATACCTGTGGTAACATTAATCAATGTGTGTCACTCTGTACCAGACACAGGTAACAGGAACAGATAAAAAAGAACAGCAGAAAACTCAGCAACCTAGTCAAAATGCTTATCCATATTATTAAGAACAAAACTTCTTCCGCAACTGCTAGCAAACAATGGTCAGCAAGATGAGATCCACAAGTGATGAATGTTTTAATTTAAATTAATCTAATTTCATTTTAATCTCTATTTTTATATGTTTTTAATTGGATTTGCAGAAAATAAAAATAGAGGTATCTGTGTGTTCCCTCCACAGATCTAATACAGTCCCAGTGCAGGTCACTTCAAATATGGGCAAAATTCAAGAAGTGAAAAAATGACACATTTAATTAGGACTACCAGGATAGCAGTAGTGAGTTACACCCCTCTGAAGTTGCTGAGACAAAATGATATGCATTCCATACTTACTTAAAAAAGGCTACATTCTGAGCTAGACTGGTATGAATCCTGAGCACTCCACTGGTGTTACGCTGGTGTAAACCTGGTGAGGCTGAAATCCAGGTCTGTCCCAAAGCATGCCTTTCATTCTGTAATTTTCTGGAGGGTAGGTTCCCAAGCATTATATACTGGGATAAACAAGAAAATAACTCCAAACCCATCAGTAGAGTTATTTGTGATATATTTCTACAGGACTGAAACCAGAATCCTGTCCTCAAAATTACAACTAGTCCTGCTGAGTCTCTTTTCTTGGGATGGAAACAGATGGTTGATGCACCAAGGCCAGATTTTAATTTCAGCTGCAATCATGTAAGTCTGAAGCTGTTTTGCTGAAGTCTTTGAAGGGGCTTGTTTTCACTAAAAGTGGTCAATAGCTTAAGGTATTCCCAGTCCCTGTCTTGTTTTTACTGGTGCACTGTCCCCTCAAGGATTTGGATTAAAAAAGACAATTAATAAAACATGACTTTTTCAAATTGGATCAATTCCCTGATTTTATCCACAAAACTGACTCCCAGCCACTTCTACCAGCACAACTTGGAAGGTGATGTCCCATGACAAACACCAGAGCAACTGGGACTAGAATACTGTTTAGTCAACAAACATGAAACTGCAGCCTCAGAAGGTTACCAGTGATCATCTGAGAACTAATAAAGTGAGGTAAAGTTCTTAATCAAGCTAGGAAAGGGAAAGAACAAGTTAAAGGTTACTTTTGTAAATTAGTGGTTTCTAATTGATGAAATTTAGGTTTCTAACCTGGTGAAATTTACTTTGGCCTAGAGCTCATGGGGAACTGGATAAAATAATTTGAAGGCATTAGTAAGTATTTTTTACATCCTCAAGTACACAAGAGGTTCTAAAAAACTGTGTTCAAGTACACAAGAGGTTCTAAAAGACTACCTATTTAGGTAACAACCATATAGGTTTGGGCAGGGAGAAAGAGAAGCTGATAATAATTTTTACCCCACATATGTGTAGGTAGTCAATGGGCAGGGCAGTCATACTTCATCCCACATATTTGGTCATCTCCCCACTGTTAGCACTGGCACTTTTGCAGCTGTGCAACAGGCCAGGTCAAGGAACCAAAATCTGTCCTTATTTCCCAATCACAGCTGTGTTAATTCTGCTGGATCAAATCCTTAATTTTACTTCTTGTATGGCTGTATGGACATCAATGCCACACAAGAAAAAGGAACAAGCAAATCATGTGCAAGGAGGAAAACAGCTCAGTCCAAGCTTATTTTGGCAACATAATCACACAACCATATCCTGCAGCTTGCCAGCCTAACTCAGCCCAACAAATAATCACTTATTTATAAGCTCAGGATCTAACAAAGAGAAAAGCAATAGCAAGAATATATTTACTAAGATTAAATTAGGTCAGGTCAACCTAATTTCCATCCATGACAAGTAACAGATCTCTTAGCAAGGATAGAAATAGCATCTGTGAAATAATTAAACATCACTCACATTCTGCCACTATCTTCTGTAACAGTTCTGGACAGCAGGTAGGGTAACATTGCCTGGACAACTAAGTGCTAGACAGACATGCTTAGATGTTAGTTCTCTGTGATCAAAGCTGGAACACAAAATGATGAATCTAATCTGAAATATGAACAAAATCAAATGAAAATGCCACCACACATAGCAGAGAGAACCATTTAAACATTATCATACAGGAGCAATATTTCAATATAGTCAGGAGCTAGAAATAACAGACTTTTTTTATACTCCTTTCATTTGTGACAGAGACATAGTGACTAACAAACTGATAGTTATAATTACTGTGTTTGGTCAATTAGTGTTTCATTTTTTCTTGCCTTATAATTCAACTGTCTTAGAACTGTGCCATTCCTAGTATTGGTTCCCTGTGACTGGTATTGTATCAATCACATTCCAAAGGAATTCAGTAGGAAAGAATCAAAAAGAGCCAACAGAGAAGCAGGACCTCTGTTTCTTTAACTTTAACTAAATATTAACAATAAACTTAACTAACACATTAACTTAAACTTCAGGTTTTAAGCAGTAACTGAACTGGCATATGTACTGTAGTCTACTTCTTTTAAAAGCACCTAGGTACTTGGTTATATAGAATAGTACCTACACTTTATGGATTAAATAAGACTTTTAAACCATTTTACTATTTTTAACTATTTCAACACATTTTGGCGTTTATATAAATAGGCATTTTTTTTCTATTTTAATTTAAAAGAGTCATTTTGTGATTGCTATATTAATATGGCTGGTGGATTTCTCCACATGGAGATTTGGTTATTTTCATCACATTCCTCATCTGAGGAAATTTGATATGAATAATAAGTAATACCATCCACTCATGCTTAGAATGGACTTAAGGATTTTTCTAGTCACTACATTAGAACCTTTGTCTCTGGAAATGCAGAATATCTTCCAGAGTTGATATGTATATTCCAAATCTGTGATATGAGTTTGATTACCTCTACTTTTTATATTTCTAAAAGGAATATCAAGAATACCTGTTCTTGTAGCATTTAATTTTTTTTCTCTCATATAATTCCCAGAGTGTGTCCATACCAGCATAGTTAAAGCTCAGTTTATTTTGTTTGCTTTCTTGTTAAATCTTCACTTAAATTCCAATTTCTTTAACTTGGGATTGGTCAATCAGTCATTTTTTTTCCATATCTTCTTATCTGTCTTGAGTATTAGGTTGCATACAGGCCACATTTATCCTATATATAACCTCAGCACTACTTAAAATTGTATAGCTATTTGATCTGAATAATTTGTGAGTTCATCTACATATAAGCATTTTGCATATGAAATACAGCTGCATTTAAGGTTGGGTTTTTTTATTATAAACATCCCTAGAGTACCAGTTGAACATTCTAAGCCTCACCATTCATTAAAAACCAGAGAAGATGAGATCTAAAACTCCCCTGAATATCATGCCTAGTTAAACCTGTCAGAAATTCAGTATTCTAGCTACTTTCTTCCTTGGTTCTTCCAGTAAATGCAGTAGGCTGCAAGGGTATTACTATTACACAAAACAGTTGTAAGTAGCTATAATTACTGAGGCTAAGAAAAAGATCTCCACAAAGCTTCCTCAAGTGGTATAAGGATGAGCAGTTCTAATGTAAACTTACATATTAACATCTGAATACATGTATCCCTGTACCATTTTGTTGGATTTGTGTTAGTCTTTAAAGTGGGACAAGCTACAAGATAACAAATGTAATTTAGCTGAAGAGATTTCCACCAGCTTTGTAAATGTGCTTGCTAAATATCCCCCAGATGCATAAAAGCTTTGCAAAATAACATGGGTTTACATTCTACACATGATATACGTAGTAGAGAGACTGGGTGATAGTGTATCCCATTAGTCACATGGGATGTATTCAAACTGCTTTCTCTCTAAAATCAGTATATCTCTGCCAGCTCAACATTTACCAAGCAGCCTTCCCACTGGGGTTGCTTTCTTTGGTCTGAGTCATTTGTTGTGGGTGAAGTTTTGCATATGAAAGTACCTCCAATTTCGGAAAAAATGTCTCCAAAGTGAATCCTGCAAGTAAGTAACATATACCATTCCTTTCAAAATACCCAGTTATTCGCTTTTTACTGGTGCACACTTCTCTGTGTGATATAAAACACATTAACACAAGGCCAGGCAATTCCACTGTGATTTTGTACTATGAAATCATACTCTTTTTCAGTTATACCAGCTATATGAAAACAGATTTTCTTTACTATTTGATTTTGCACTTGTGTGCAAAAAATCTTTTCTGAGTATCATTTCATATCACTCCTTTCTGTCCGGCACATACTCATGAGCTGAAACATAAAAAACCCCTTTGGAGAACAGAGCAACTGCAGTAACAAAACTCTGTGTCTATGTCCACAATGCACAAAGCCTTCCTGCGGCACAGTGATGAGTACAGTCTGTAAACCTCTTCCATTACCAACCACACAGGAGGCGTACAGAAAAGCAAGCTCTGACTTTTTTACAGCACATGAGCTCTGTCACAGCCACATGGCAGGGAAACTGAAAGACCACATGTGGAGCTGACACAAGAAGGGTGTTGATTCCAGGTAAAAAACACTGCATTGATTGAATGTTCCCCAGCCAAAGCCACAACAAACCACAATTCTCACGAAGATGCCTAAATGCACTCCCAGTGCATACTTTCAGGAGGGCAAACCCGGTGAAATCTAGATCCTGCTGAAGTCAGCTGGAGCTTGGCACCAACTTCAGGGAATCTGCATTTCACCCTAGGACATCACTGTTGCAGGTCAGCAAGGATGATCAGGAGCTTTAAGCTTCTGTCATCTCTCCAGGCTTCATTCAGCAAGAAGTTAGACCCAACTTCATGAAGAAATACAGCTGCAGCATGCAGCTGGCACTCACTGCAATTTCTCACCCCCTTCCACTGACACTGTGAAGAGACCAACTCAGTGAAACATTACTCACCAATTATACTGGTTTCTGAGGAATTTGCTTGGGAAATGCCACAAACCACACCACCACTTGGTCAAGTCACCAGCTCTTCTGCGCACAAAGCTCTTTTTCCTTTTACCAGTGTTGCCTCATTTTGTGTTGCATTAGTAAAATAAAAACATCTTCTGAACAATTTTCTAACCATGAACCTGCCTTGCATCTTTTCACTTTAATTAATGCTTGCAGAGCTGTTTTTTACCATTTGCCAGGTAATATGAAATTTACTGATAAACATTTTACTTTAATGTATCACACATCTCCCCTGAAATGGGTGTTTTAGCAGATTTGTGTTTAAGAGTGCCAAAATTTCTTCCCCACATTGTGTTTTGCCTTTTTACTACCCTATACAATAGATTATTTTTGTTTAATCCTGTGATTTTTGGTGTCTCCTGCAGATGCAGAGTGTGAGTACATGACTGGTTTTACGTTACCCAAAGCCACATCAAAATAATTAACAATTACGTTGCACTCAGCAGTTACACTACACAGTATACTTTTCAAGGGCTGTGCAAACATTAATTCAGGTTTCATGAATTTCAGGCTTCTCAACTTGAATAAGGTCATGCCTGGTTAGCACTCTGAAAGGAGACCTTCCCCCCGCCCTCCTTCTGAAGAGAATTATTTGAGAGATCCAGTGGGTGGTGCTATCCAGAAAGAGAAAAGAATTTCAGAATGTGAACTTTCAGAAGATTAAAAAGAGTCTCATTTTCATGGAATTATATTGAGTCTGGTTTTGTCAATGTAATTCGTAAAAGCTTCCTGAAAAATAAGAAAATATTGTTTTTATATGGAAAACCAATGACAAACATTAACGATCAAAACACAAAAAATTTTGATGAAAACTCATGAAGAAGAACTACCCCCCCAAAAAAAACCAACATGGAGAGGAGGGAAGACAATGTCCTTCACTGATTATTCATTACAACACTTGGTTTCTGTTTGTGCCTCCATATGACTCTACACAGCTATAGAACTGCCCAAATTTTAAACTGATGAGGATTACATACAAGCTGGAAGAGAAGGGGAAGGAACTTCAGAATTTTTCTTTGCAACTATACAATCAGGTTTGCAGTTATTCCAAGGGGTTTTAATGTGAATGAGGCTGAAATCCTTACAGCTGATTTTTGCTTTAATGAAAACCTGAATTCTGGAGCAGATGGCAGTTGAAAAAAAAAAAGAAGAAAAAGAAACAGCATGACAGCCTACTGTAAGGCAACTCACTCCAGTCCTTGGATACAGTCATATTAAAGTATTTTCCTATACCACCATATATTACTAACAGTTTCATTGTAACAGGAAATGTGATGAGACCAACAAAAAGCTTTTATGTGAAGTGAATACTTTTCAAACTGCCCCTTAGAATGAAGATTTCTATGCAGATGCTATTTGTTATGGTTTCTGGGGTATATTGTATAGCTCATTTAATTCCATCCATATAGTTTTATATTGTCATATATTTTATTTTATTTAAACCAAAGCTGAGTTAAAATACCAGGCACCATTATTTTGCCTCTTCTGAAAATCTGAAATAAGAGGTGTGAAATTCTGCCATTCTGACTCAGTTGTTACACTTTAAAACTTTCAGAATCCAGCTTTTTGCTTTGCTTCAAAAGCCAGACTTGTCTGAATCACTTGCAATCACAAAGTTTTCCAGACACACAGGTTGGAAAACTAAAGTGCTTTTAACAGCTGTGTCCCAAGTTCAGAATGTAGGTCTCTCCGTGCTTTGTTAGCCCTGAGGAGGGAAGCAGGGACTTCAATATTTTGGCTACATCTTCCACTGTTTGCCTTTTACTGTCACAGCGGCTGCTGCTGCTGCTGCTAAAGATGACATCTGACGTTGACATCAGACATTTGGGAGGTAGAAAAGACTTTCAATATCTGCACTCAGTCACTGGGAGAAAAAGCCCTCACAAGAGCCATCACAAAAGGATATAATCTCTTCTTCCTCTACCTTCTATCAGCCTCTCCTGCAAATGCCAGAAAGCTTCAGAGGCAGGCTAATGAGTCGCCGCTGAGCCCCACTTCCAATTCATTTATGCTCTGCCTTAGGGGAGTCTCTCTGAAAGCACAACTGACAATGTAAATAAATAATTTCTATTTTGAAAAAAAGTCATATTTTATAAAGTAATTCTAAATATTATAAGCAAGCAACCACATACTGACATTTCTTGTTTGGTGACCAGGGACCAGCCTGTGGGTGATGTGGTGGGTGGAGGCTGTCTTGGGCACAGCAATCAAGAAATGGTAAGAGTTTTCAGTTCTCAGAGAAGTAAGGAGGGGGTCAGCAGAACTGCTGCCTTGGACTTCCAGAAAGCACACTTCAGCCTGTTTAGGAGACTGGTTGTATTTAAAAGACATGTAGGTGTAGCACTTAGGGATGTGATTTTGTGGTGGACTTGTCAGTGTTAGGTTAATAGTTGGACTCAGTGATCTTAGAGGTCTTTTCCAACTTAAACAGTTCAATGATTTTGAGCCACTTTCCAACATTTATCAGTACACTTGGCAAACTGGGGAGGTCCTAGTTGATTGGAAGTTAACAAATGTGATGCCCATCTACAAGAAGGGCTAAAAGAAGTATCCAGAGAACTACAGGCCTGTCAGCCTGTGCTGGGGAAGCTTACAGAGCAGATCATCCTGAGTGTCATCACATGGCACGTACAGGACAACCAGATCCAGTCAGCATGGTTTTATGAAAGGCAGGTCCTGCTTGACTAATCTGACCCCCTCCTGTGAGAAAGTGACTCACTCATTGGAAGAGAGAAAGTCTGCAGATGTTGTTTACCTGGAGTGTAGTAAAGACTTTGACATTGTTTCCCACATCATTGTCCTGGATAAAATGGCTGTTCACGGCTTGGATGGGCATAATCTTCACTGGGTAAAAAAAAAATGGCTTGATGGCTGGGCCCAAATGGAGTTAAATCCAGTTGGCAGCCAGACACAAGTCACGTATGGGGCCAGTTCTGCTTAATACCTTTATCAGTGATCTGGATGAGGGGATCAAGTGCACTCTAAGTAAGTTTGCAGATGACACCAAGTTGGGTGGGAGTGTGGATCTGCTGGAGGATAGGAAATCTCTAAGAGTGATCTGGACAGGCTGGATCGATAGTCCAAGGCAATGGGATGAGGTTCAACAAGGGTAAGTGTCAGGTACTGCACTTAGGTCACAACAACCCTGTGCATGCTGCAGGCTTGGGGAAGAGTGGCTGCAAAGCTGCTCGGTGGAAAAGGACCTGGGGATGTTGGTAGACATCCAGCTGAACATGAATCAGCTTGTGCTCAGGTGGCCAAGAGGGCCAATAACATCATAGCTTGTATCAGAAATAGTGTGGGAAGGACTATGGAAGTAATAATTCCCCTGTATTTGTGGGGATGAAGTATTTGAGGCCACACCTCAAACACTGTGTTCAGTTCTGGGCCACTCAGTACAAGAAAGACATTGAGGTACTGGAGCATGCCCAAAGAAGTGCAATGAAGCTGGTGAAGGGTCTAGAGAATAAGTCTTATGAAAAACATCTGAGGGAAGTGGTATTGTTTAGCCTGGAGAGAAGGAGGCTCAGGAGAGACCTTGTTGCTTTCTACAACTAACTTGAAAGGAAGTCATAGTGAGGTGGGTGATGGTCTCTTTTCCTACATAATGAGTGACAGAACAAGAGGAAATGGCCTCAAGTTGTGCCAGGGGAGGTTTAGATTGGATATTAGGAAATATTTCTCCATAAAAAGGGTTGTCAAACATTGTAACAGGTTGCTTAGGAAAGTGGTTGAGTCACCATGCCTGAAGGTATTTGAAAGACTTGTAGATGCGGCACTTACAGATGTGGTTTAGTGGTGGACTTGTCAGTGTTAGGTCAACGGTTGGACTCGGTGATCTTAAAGGTCTTTTCCAACCTAAACAATTTAATGATTCTGTGATTCTCATTTTTTTGACTGAAAAGCTGCCTACAGCAAAGGAAGAAAACATGAACAGAAAGAGGTAGTGGAAGGCCAGCAACCCACTTCAAGTTTAACAAGTTAAAGGGAGAACTACCACATGGTTTTCTTTACTGCCCTACACTTAGTATGTGAAAATGCATTGAATACAGGATTTCCCGAGGCATAGAAGTTTTCAGAGAGTTTGAGATGCTGCAATCCTTATGTCTGTAATACAGAATCTACCTACATGAGTTACCTAGTTGCAGTGGGTGAAGTAATTTGTGTCTGTGAGCATTGTTTGACATAGGAGCTGCTCAAGTCTGATCAAGCTTTAATTTCTTAATTATTAAACTTAATCACTAAAAAAGCAACCACTATAAAATGGCTAAATTTCCTAACGTTAATTCTTGTTTTAACACCATTCAGTGTTAATATGATACAAAGAGTTGGAAGGCTTCCTAATCCTTCTGTAAAATATGAAACATTAAACACTTCAGCAACATAAAAATGCTTGGTCTAGTAAGAATGAACTGAGTTAGGCACATGAAGGAGTAAGAAAAGGACGTTTTGCAGCAGTATAGTAAGAGTATGCTCCATCCTCTCAAAAAAGCCATTGTGCAATCTATGTGGTGGGGCAGGCTGCTGGACTTGGTGTTGATGGCTGCAACAGATTCATTGTCCTTCAAATTTATGTCAGCTGCAGCAAAACAAAGAAGTATGTCAGTATTTAAAATTACCCATCTTTTTCCCATTTTCAAAAATAGTTTCAGCATACGTCAAAGTTTAGTCTTCTGAGAATTTCTAAACCTCTTAATTCATCTATCCCTCTTCAGTACTATACAGGTATTTCCAGTCAGGACATGTATACAGTTCTGCTGTACATCATTCAGTCTAAAAATTCAATATTTGGTGATAAGCCAAAGAGACTTTTTCTTTCAGAGAGAACTCTGTAGTTTTCTTTTGAGAGAGAATAGTAATGAAAGGGGAATCCCAGAAATTCCCCTCCCCTTAGCTCTGTGCTTGAAGTATTATTAACACTTTCACTTTCTCACTCCTACTCTCACCATTTGAATCTGGGTCATAACAGCATGCCTACCCTTCAGTACCTTGAGTGGGTGGTTGTTTTGGCTGGCACTAAGGCATACGTGCTTTGTGACACAGAGCGCCCTTATGGTGACACATACTTGTCCTTTTCAGTTGCTTTTTCTACTTTCTTTTATCAACTCGTTTATTTCAAAAGACAGACTAGAGAGTGGAATTTGTGTTATTCTGTATTCATATTGTTTTAACAATGTGTGAACGGAAAACCTACAAAATATTTTAGTCTGTTCTTTTCACAACACTGGATTATTCCCTATAGCCTCTTTTCTTTTCCCTTTACAAATATATTTTCCTGATTAAAATACTGTAAAACATGACCTACTGTCAAATACTACAATGTATGCCTGAAGTCTCAGGTTGGGCCTCTAGTACCACTGTCTTCAAATCCCAACTGAAGAAGCAGAAGAGCTAGTACTAAATTATAGTAGAAATTGAATTAATCCAGTGCCAGGCTGCCTATCTCTTTAGACAGTGACAAACCTAGAAGAATCGCTGTACAAAAAGAAAGAAGGGACCAAGCAAATATGTAAAAGAAGTCTGATCTTCAAATCTGCCTGTTAGCAGAACAACAAAATCAAGAGGCTGGTGCAGGAAAGGTTTAAGTGATGCGCAGCAGAATGGGAATAACACCTGTAGATTTATGTCTTTCCAAAAAAGTGAGATCTCTTACTGACTTTTTATGTATCCAGTTGTGATGCTTCTTTCCATCTTCTTTGAGAGGTGGAAAGGGTCTATGAACAAATAATTGTGGACTTTTAGAAAATGAGCAGAAAGATGAGGTGTTATCCCCAATAAAACATCTTAAACATCCTTTCCACACTATAGCTACCTTTCCGAGTACGATTCTAACCAAGATAAATAAGAGACATTACTCTACATTGTTATTATGAAATGGTCATTTACTAATTGACAAATCTCTTAAAACAGCTACTATTTCTCTAAAATCAGCTAAAATTTCTCTATAATCAGTACCAGCAACCTGTTCAAAGTAGTTGACACCTGATTTTTTACCTAACAGACCAAGTATAGATAAATTATTTCTTGTGTAGTTATTATAAATAGTGTTAAAACATTATACTAAAATTATATATATATGTATACAGTTTGATTTTACCACTGTCATCACCAAGTGAATGCAACATTTGCTACCTGTGTAATTAGCACCAGGGCTGTTCTTTCTAAATTGCAAGTGAGTACATCTATGCCATCCTTTTTCTTTACGTCCAATTAAGGCTAATGCATACTACCCTACAAGAATTTGCAAGCTGTACCAAGAAATAATGCTGTGTTAGCTTTGTAATTTAGTGCACAGGGCACATTTGTGCTAAAGCGCTGTAAACTGGGCCTGTGGTCAAAAGGAGCAATTAGCACTTTGTTAGTATGCAATGATGTACTAATCTACACAGTCCCCAAAAGCCATTGTCTGTTCCTCTTGCTCTCATGTACAAATTTTCTACTCTTGCTCTCATGTACAAATTTTCTACAGTGTGCACCACCCTGCCCCTAAAATAGCCCACCACAGCACTGTTGCTACAAAACAGGTTTCCTATGATTAGAATCTAAGTATCAATTAGAATTTATTTATTGGGAAAAAATCATGTAGTACCATCAATTCTTTTTTCTGTGCTGAGATAGCCACATTGCTCTCTGAAAGTGTTAAACAACTGTTCTATTAAAGAGTAAAAGGGGGGCAAATTTAGGTGACAGAATATTTCTGTCTGAAACATCTAAAGGTTGCCTCTATCTAAAAACAGACTGTTTCAAGCATTGATCTCCAGGAAAAAAAGCCTGGTGCTAGAAGTGGCTGGATGGTAAAAATCAGAGAAGCTATCAATAACACTAGCAACTATCAGGAATAACCGACTAAAACTATTATTCAGTGAGTATTCCACATCTCCCTCTTGTGGCTGGTATGTAAAGGATGTGACTATCCCAGGTACCAGATAGATAATTTTTTTAATATAGACAGGCTTTGTGATAGTCACTGGAGATGGTCCAAAGTAAGGGCTGCAAAAATCAAGGAGGAAAACAAGGCAGCATATTGCCAAGCATCTGAGAGTGAATAGTGTTCTTGTTGAAGGCCTCGCTTCAAAGGCTGTTTTCCAAAAATCAGGCTCATTCTAAGGTCTGTCAGCTGGGGCACCAGTCAGCCAAAACACCTTCAACCACTAACCAGTTTGGAAAACCTTGGAGTGCAATATGTACCTACCCATTAAAGGGGTATACACTACGCATCCTCCTCCCTGTACCAGTTGCCTAGAAGCAAGCTAAGACTACAGTTTCATATCTACCCAGCAAAACTTAAAAGGCTGACAGTATGTAAAATACAGTGTTACAGTTTCCAAAAGGAGTATGGAAAAGTAGGATGTTAGCTTCCTCAGAAGAAAGCTAAGGCATATTAAGGAGGCATAGCACTTCTGTAATAGCAGAATGCTACAGAATCAGGATGAGTTCAACATGACTATCCAGCTAGGTAATGTAGAATTTCCATCCTCAAGGTAAAGGAGAAAATGAAAGAGAAAGCTCTATGAACTAACAACATAGCCAGTGACTTTATCAGAGTGATGCTGTGTGGGGACCTCTAAATATCCTTCATAGTCACTGCCCACATATCTGTCTGTGATCTTGTGCAAAAGAACTCTTGGCTTTTCAGACTAGAAGAACAAGAGGCACACTGGGATTTGATGGAAAAAGGGAAAAAAATAGAAAAGGAGGTTTATGTAGCTGTAGGAAACTGACAGTATTTTTCTCTTTTCTCATTTCTTTGAGCTTCTGATTTCCAGTTTCCTTTCTTTTAGTACTTCTTTTTGTTTCCAGAGGGAATGAAAGGAGGAAAAGAGGAATAGGAATGAGGAAATGATAAATCAAAAACCTTACTTCAAAAAGAATTTCTACATTTATTTTTCTGGGGGTAAAAAATTAAAATATTTACACATTGTGAGAAATTTCTATTGATTCCCTCCTCAAACTCTTTGATGAGTTTAGGTTGTCTATTCTCTCAATAAATGCTATATTCAGTTAATAGGGACACAATCAACCATTCCATTTTTTTCTGACAAGAGAACTTCACTTCCACAGAACTGGCTCCATGACATTCCTGATAAGCCTGTCAATACCACCAAGCAGTCACAGTCATCTTTAGAATGGTAGGGCATTAGGACAGTATTTCAGGTCACCTGGAAGCATGCTTGTTTCTCCAAATCTAAAGGAAACTACTGAACACAAGAACAATGTCTGTGAGAGCTATATTTTTCTCTTAATTAGGGGACCTAAATAATAGCTTCTCAGTATCTGTCATTTTGGTATCAAAGTAACTTGAAGAAGTATTAAAATACCATTACGTACACTACTACACTGTATAAACTAACATATTCCTTCCAATCTTTACTCTTCAACAAGTTAGGAGTCACAGTACCCCTCGAGGAGATGTAAGAAAGAAATTAGAGATCATGGTTAAGGAGATGGAGTCTCTTGTGACTTGGGATGAGACTATTTAGATCAACTGTTAATATATAGAATACTCTAGCATATAATTTATTAATGGGTCTGTTATACAGCAATATGAATCTTCTCAGGTCATATCAACTACTTATCCTCCTCATTCACTTCCTTCTGCAAGCAGCAGTACCTGATTCATTTAATTTCCTCCATCTGTCTTTCTGTTTCCCCAGTTCATCTCTCCAGGACACCACCTTTTGCAAAGAATGCTTTAAATTTGCTCTGGAAAGAAAACATAGTTGCTTGGATGATATCCAATGTGGCTAGGCATAGAGATTTCAGCGGCTCTTTGCTTGGTTTGCATTTAAACCTGCAGAAAGGTTTATGCAGCTGTCTGAAATATTTGTAACAGTACTGAATTAGTTTTCAGTTAGTTCATTTAGCTTTCATTGTCAATGAGTTTTGTAACAGACCAGTGGTAGGTGAGGAGTAGATAATATGTTAACAAGAAGTCTGTTCCTGTCTCTACTTAGTGTCAGCACCTGCCATATGGGATTCTCTCCAAAATTTGTGTTCTGTTTCTGAGAATACTGAGAAACAGTGAAGAGAGTTACTGAGAGTTCTAATTTTGCTGGTCTACACTTGCATTGCTGGACTTAGCAAATTCAGAAAGAAAGAGAAATGAGCAAGAACTGCAAGTTTCTTGCATGTTATCCACAGTAAACAGAAATAAGACCCTGCCAAAGATTTAGCATTTGAATAGGCTGTTTAATATTCATGCAGAAAAATTTAAACGGATCATATTCCAGAATCATTTTTTTTAAATATGACTTTGCTGAAAATTGTGAATTGCTCAGCTGCCTTTTTTTTTTTTTTAGACTAAAATGACATGTTTTAATATATGTTGCTATCACGCTGTTATAAATATTGGAAATGATTATCACTGGAGGAGTATTAAAAATTAAACTGTTTCACCATCTGTGCTGTTTATTTTTCACATTTAATTCAACTTGTTCAGTGAAAATAGATCTGTTTGGTTTTCTCTTATCACACTCATAGGCTACCATAATGATTCAGTGTTTCTGCTACGAACAATGTAAGGGCATATTTATCTCCAGGCTGTCATATCCAAAAATGTTGGTTTTATATAGTTAGAAAAACATACATACAAAACCAAACACAAATATCTTGACTTTATTAAAATAACTACATGTTTGGTCCATTGTTTCAGTTTTTTAATGTTGACTCCTTTTCCCAGCATACCACAGGCATACCTGGGCTTCTAGCTTATGTATCTTTTCGTTACACTTGACAAAAGCCTTTTGCAAAAACAGTTAGCTGTCATCTAACCAGGACAAAGGATGCCTGAAGTGTGACAGTAGGGTACACTTGTCTTTAGTAATGCATTCTGTTATTCTTATGTGATGAATGGAAGACAAGTGTGAATACATTTCTACAGGACCACCTTCATTCAGAATGTCTTGATCACCCGACTGTCACAATTTAAAAGCACTAGACTCCTCAGCTGCAAAATCACTGAAGATGGAACTCAGTTTCAAGATCCAGATTTACCATGGAACAGAGTGGTTCCAGCTTTGTTATCCTGCTATAATTTTGCTGCTCAGTTGGAATATCTCAGGGACATTCTTCTTCCATGTTGAAATGAAGGAAAATCTGAAACAATTGAATCCTGAGTTGATGTTACCCCTCACAAAGAAAGGTCACATCCCATGGCCATTTAATCCCTCAAAATTTGACCAAGGAGAAATTCCCTACTGAATCGCTTAAATTACAGTATGAAAATTAAATGTCTGTTTGATTAGCATTAACAGACACTTTCTTCGTTACATGTTTGCAAGCACAACAGTTAAGAGATAAGTGTCATCTGTAAATTGGAGTAGATTCTATGCATTGATTGTAAAGCATTTTCTGAATCATTCCATAATCTAATCTAGATTTAGCCCACCACTCATTTATTGATTCAAAGCCTGGATTCAGAGGCAAAAATCTAAGTCTGAGATCTTTGTGTTTTCTCAAAGTAAAACAAAACAAAAGCGATTTCATACAATCAAAAACCTTCTCTTGAGAGTGTTGGCTTTCTCTCCTTACCTCTTGGTTACACTTCTCCTGGACAACTTCCAGCAACCATTCCACTGTAATTGATTCATTAGCTGCAGCATTCTGCATTTCAAGTCAACTTTTCATTCAAGTCTATACTGAAAGAGGTGGAAAAGCAGAGAAAAGTTATCGCTAAAACTTCTTATAAATTCACCATGGTTTTCTTGGCAATTTGCTTGGTGACACAGTGACCAGAGCAAAATTCCCATTCCTCTGACCCCCAATACCATCACAATGAATCAGGATAATAAGAAAGACTTACGGAAGACAATGAAGAAGAAAGAAAGAAAAAAGTGTGTCTTTGAAGGAACATTTAAAAATCTTTACAAATGACAACTTTACGAATGTGATATAGGAGTGAAGAACAAGTATAAACAAATTGGACTTGTCTAAAACAAACTTGACCAAATAGATTTGTTTTATCCTTTCACTTGCCCTTGAATTTTAACAGTAATTCCCTTGCATGCCAATTGAGTGGGATTTGAAAGGTCTGACACACAATATTCACGGTAGTCAGCTTCACTAATAGTTCTCCACTCTCGTTTTTCAAGAAAAAAAAATCATACTTTTTGCAGACATCATTTCCTTATTCATTTTTTCAGAGGGGATTAAAATGTTAAGTCCTTTTTTCCTTACCTTCGATGAGTCCAGAATGGATTGTGAATGTGATATTGCAAACTGGCAGAAAGATCTTATTTTGACTGAATTTCTGAATCAGACTCTCTCCAAGAATCTAATCAAATCTGTCACTCTTATGAAGACTGTTATGGCCAATAAGTGTGCTGATGAACTGCAACCTGCCAGACTTAGCAACTCTTGCCATAAACGTATTCGAAAAACTGGATTTTCTATTGATCCCAATTTGGTTTTGCTATATAATGCCTTCTGTAGCTGGACCACATCGATATATCTGTCAGACAGGTTACACTGCATGTGTTGATCATATCCAATTTACAGAACACTGAAGTGACAATAATAGGGTTACTTGAACATTTATTGTTGAACAGCAAAAAACAATTTATTTGCTGATGTCAAGGAAGACTCCATACATGCTCTGACACCAGCAAGTGTAGAAGCAATACGTCTATCCTTCCACAAGCCCTTTCTTTCAGAAACTGATATTCAGAAGTAAGCCATACTTTACTACTGTGGAAATACATACCACAAAATAAGTGAGCTTATTTAAATCCTCTCCTTAGTGATGGCTCCCAAACACATACCCCCTGTTCACTCTCTCCTCTCTGTAAATGTTGCACTTTTCCTGCTGCATTCAGCAGTATAGCTTACACTCAGATAACAGCTGGTCATTTTAGGGCTCTTGTAAGGTTCTGGATCCTTCACCCAAAACTGAAGGTTAGACTTTAAAAAGAAAGATGAGAATTAGTTAAGCAGGTGTCACTGAGTTCAGGGGCACTTGAACAGCCAACTTGCTTCACTCCCAGTACAAACACAAGACTGGAATTTGGGAGATTCTCATTGGGCACCACCCAGTAGAGAGTTTTGCCTCAATACGTGTGTCAGGTCTGGATCTTCACAATGTCATCCTTTACCAAATCTAGGTGGTATCAGACCTGTTCCAAGGCTTGTTTGCTATATCATATTTCCTGAATATAAGTAAAAAAGAACAAAGGAGGCTACATAAAGTGGACAGAATGAACATATTAAAAAAGAACAGTGGCTTAGGAAGTGTCTGTGGATATGAGAACTATAATAATATTAAAAAGCTAAATATTTTCAAATCAATCCAGTCACATGCCTATTAAAAAAAAAAAAAAAAGAAAAAGAGAAAAGAAAAGAAAAGAAAAGAAAAGAAAAGAAAAGAAAAGAAAAGAAAAGAAAAGAAAAGAAAAGAAAAGAAAAGAGAAAAAAGAAAGAAAAAAATCATTCCTCTTCTTTTCCTCAGTTGTGGTGGTGCAGCACCTGCCATTAGCTGTGGTGGTTCCTATTTTCATATTGTCTGACAGTAGCAGTTGGACTGAGCCAGAGCCAGTGAGGCTGAGAGGCAGACTCCCTGCTTCCACAAAGCTGAATTTAATAAGATGAGAACAGTATGCCAAGATGGTGAACTCCCTCCCTAGCACTTATCATGACACTAGTCACTCAGCAGGGCCCTTATTGCAGCAGTAATCTGGGTGAGCCTGGCAGAGCGTCCTGCTTACAAGTTCAATATAATAGAACAGCAGGGCACTGGAGGCCTGGCAGAAAAGCTTAGCAAAGTTAAAGCCTATTACGCTATGCTTGAAAAAAATGGCTCTCAAAATACTATATGGCGAGCAAAAACCTGGACATCCCAAGTGCAGTGACTTACTAAGCCTCTTCCATAATGGTGACTCAGTCTATAGACACAAGCAATACGATTTAAAAGTCCATAACTTGAATGGAAATCGTTATGCAAATTTGTCCTTTTCTTCTGCTCAGCTCCTACTTAATAGGCAACATTACATCATGATATAAACAGGTATTGAAAACAAAACTTGAATCTGCTCTGAGCTGCATTAAGATGCTGAAGTCAGAAAATCACTACTTAGCATTTTATTTACCTTATATTTTCATAAATAACAAAAATCAGTTGGAAGTAATAACCCATCTCACTGGTATATATTGGTATGTGAACATGAAATTTCAACCTTGACAAGACCTGTGGCAGGGCAGCTGTATCAGACACATCCTTAATATAGCAATATATGAAACAAGCCCATCAGCATTTAAATTAAAGCAGAATAAAGATTTTGTTGTGAGCTGTCCGCAATAATTTCATAAGTCAGACTGGTTTTGAATGGATTATTACTTATTTGATTGAATATTTTAAAGTCTGTTTTACTCCTGTCCCTAATTTTTGCCTCAGTGGTGTCTATTGTAGCATGGACTTGAAATTCATGCAGAATGCGCTGATCCAACCTTGAAACATGGTCCCTAGTTTGAATGGCACTTTGGAAAGAGAATTTTACTTGTTAAGAGTTATCATAAGGGTGTTTCCATCTAGTCAAAAGACCATAATGATAAACTCCCTTGAAATTAATTTTAAATGATTAAACAGCTAAAAAGAAATGGGAAAAGAAGAGGTAGGCATATACCCCTCTGCATATACTTCACTTTTGATAGGAGGATCAGTGTGTCACCTGGTCACTTTGCAAAGTCAAGCAGGCTTTCATTTGCATAAACACAAGCCCTTAAAACCATACGACATACCCTTGTGTTTTCCTTGCAGTCCATATCCATCATCCCAGAAGACCTAGAATCTGTTGTGATTTCTGTGCCATGTATGTCTCACATGCAACAGAATTGCATACCATTCCAGCTGGAAGTAACCTCAAGAGGCCTCCAGTCCAACACCCTGCTCAAAGGAGGGTCAACATCACAATCAGTTGAGGTTGCTCTAGGCTTTGTTCAATTGCGTCATGAAAACCTTCAAAGATAGATTCTGTATTTTCTTTGGACCCCTGTTCTCATGTTTAATTATCCTCACAGTGGAACATTTTTCCCCTTATTTCCAGCTCTAACCTACCCCGTTTATGGCTCTCATTATTCCACTGTGCTCCTTAGTAAAGAAACGGTCTCTGTCTTCCTAGAAACCTCCCCTTAGGCATCAGAAAGCTGCTACTGGGTTCCCCACACCTTCTCTAAATAACCTTGCTCTCTAAAGAAGCACAGTTCCTTCAGATTCTCCTGATGGGGCAAGTGTTCAAGCAATCTGACCATCCTGGTAGCTCTCTGATAGACTTTCTCAATTTTACCAGCATCTTCCTTGTCTTGAGGAGATCACAAATGAAGGCAGTATTCCAGATGCAGCCTCACAAGTGCAAACACAGTGGAACAATCACTCTGATCGATGGGCTGCACTCCTGTTTATACCTCCAGTATGCTTAGTCTACTGCCCACCAAGATCTCCAGAAAGTTTTCAGCAGAATATTCCAGTGCTAGGGTGGTAATCCATGAGAAGCAGGATCAGTGATCTGGTGACTTCCTTGAGTTACTTAAAGAAGACTTCATCCATTTCCTAATATTGACCACAAGATTTGTAGTAGATTCCCACTACAACACTGCTCTTACCAGCCTCTTCTCTGATCATGACCCACAAGCCCTCAGTCACCCTACCTTCTGTTCCAAAAGAGTTCCACACTTCGAGGATGCTCCCTCACAGATAGCACCCCACTTCCTTGAATTCCCTTCTTGTTCTTCCTAAAGAGCCTTTACACTCTTTACAACACAGAGCTTCTGCCACATCTCAGTTGTTCTTATGTCCTAGCTCTGCACCCACACATGATGCTCCTCCTCTTTGCTTCCCAGACACTGTATATTTGTGGCAAACCTTTTTTTAACCTGTCTTATCCTTCCTGAAGGCTCTCACGCTCCTGTCACTCTGTTCCATGTATATACTGCCCCTATTTCTGTTCCCTCACTTATCTACAAGCTGTCATCACCATCCCCTGATGTACCTGGTTTAAAGCCTGTTGGCAAAGATCATATGTGTGGATATCTTGAGTACTCTAGAGCACCTCAAATGGAAAGTACCTGCATTTAGACAGTTAAATCCCACATTTACTGTCCTGTCTGAGTCCAAGGCTTAAAACTGTGTCTGTTTGGTCATGTCTATTTCTCATCCCATCCTTCCAATCTGCACTATTTTACTGACCATTTTACTGATCATGAATGCTCCATCCCTGGCACTGTTCAAGGCATGGCTGGACAGAGCCTTGGGTGACATAGTTTGGAGTGAGGTGTCCCTGCCCATGGCAGGGGGGTTGGAACTAGATGATGTTAAGGTCCTTCCCAACCCTAACTTTTCTATGATTCTATGATTCAGACAAAGAAATAGAACATTATATTAATAGGTGTTCCTTATAAATGCACAGGAAAAAAAAGTATTTTAGATGTATATTTTAGGGTTTTTTTGAGGAAAAGCTTTCCTGTGTGAAAGAAACTAACTTCTTTAAATTATCATCCAACAGAATCAAACTTAAGAAACACTCAAGCTACAGCACAAACATAACAAAGTCAGCTAAAATATTCTTATCCTAACACAAGGGTCAGCAGTATTTGCAGATGTGAAAAAAACAACAGGTAGTGAAATTTCAGGTAGCACACAGGAGATAGTCAGGGTGCACTAATAGGCCTTAATGGCCCAACCTGCCTCAGCTGCGGTTTCCACCAATATCCACTGGTGAACCTTTACTTAAGCTCAGCACTGCACCTTCTCTTCTTTTTTAAGCTATTCTGGAGAAGTAGTGGATGCAGCTCTGCTGTGGTTATGTATTTGCCTGGTGATGTGTCCAGTTGACCCTGGTCTCTATGGACTGCCTTCCCCGCTTGACCTGCTGTCTGCCTGGCAATTGCTGGAGCTCGCTCTGACCTGCAGACTGACTTTCTAGCTTGACCCCAGACCTGCTTCATCACCATGAACTTGCAAGATGATTCCAGCTCCTGCTTGGATGTGGCTACTGTCTCTGAACCTGCTCTGTTCCAGGTACTGTGGGGTGGCCCCCTGCCAATGAAGCCCTTAGGGTATTCCCCTTGGCTTCATGTGCCTTAGGGATCCTCTAACCCTTGCTACTCTCTGATGAGAACTGTAAAAATGGTTAATGCATGGTACTGGGGGTTAAGTATGTATTTAAAGTACTATGAATACAGCAGAGGCAGCATTTTGAATTTTACTGCTGAACAGGTACTTTAGAAAACATGACTTGTTTCCCTTTCAAGCTTTTCCCTACTGTTCTAGACTGCTGACTAACTTCAATGTGTGCTGATCTATTACTTTAGAAAGCTCCTATTAACGAGCTAGTTTTCTTGTTTTATACCCTCCCTGCAGTGCCCTGTTTTATTCTGCAATGTTGTTGTGTGAAGTGGTAGTCTTCTAATTGAAGAACTCGAATATTGGCAGACTTGATGGGTTTCCCCCTTGGAAAGGGATGCACAGTGGCTCTTGTGGTAAATGTTAATAGCTCATTTAACCTGGAAAAGGCATTTTGTAGAGTAAATTGCAATCCATCACCATTCCTGTTTTGCAGCACTTCTGTGCTAGCAACAGAAACAGACAATAGTTTGATTTGTTCTGCAACCTGTCTCCCCAGTGAGCACAATGGGGAGCTGAGAACATGCATAGTGTCTCGTAACCTCTGAACAGCAAAGACCAAACATGGTGCATGCCCCTTCCATACCTGCAGTTCATTTGAAAGAACTCCAGGTTTAGCATAAGGTAAAAACCAAAACCAAACCAAACAGCTCATGCAACCAACAATCTCAACCCTGCCCTGCAGGATGTTTTGGGATAACTATTAGATTAAGTTTTTGAGTGTCGGCGGCTATAAATTACATAGAGTTTATTTGTAAAAATACTGGAGTTTGGATTTACTCTTTAGATTCCCCACCTCAACATAGAATCATAGAATAGTTAGGGTAGGAAAGGACTTTAAGATCATCTAGTTCCAGCCCCCCTGCCACAGGCAGGGATACCTCCCACTAAACCATCTGTCCAACCAGGCCTTGAAAACCACCAGGGATGGAGCATTCACAGCTTCCCTGGGCAACACATTCCAGTGCCTCATCACTCTTACATTAAAGAATTTCTTCCTCCTATCCAATCTAAACTTCCCCTGTTTCAGTTTGAACCCGTTACTCCTTGTCCTATCACTACAGTCCCTAATGAAGAGT
>JAOEHY010024888.1:0-15770 GCA_025447955.1 Psilopsiagon aurifrons | reverse complement strand
CACAAGAGCAGAGTAGAGGGGCAGGATCACCTCCCTCAACCTGCTGGTCACACTCCTTTTGATGCAGCCCAGGATACCGTTGGCTTTCTGGGCTGCGAGTGCACACTGCCATTAAATTCAAGGTCACATGAAGAGCCAACAAAACCAAGTCGGACCTTTGGCTGTGGCATATGTATGGAAATGGTAGATATGGTTTATATATGGGCTCTTGTATGATCTATTTTTATTTCCATGCATATGCTTTTATACTTATTTGTACTGGCTGAGTTGGAGTTAATATTCTTCGTGGCTGCTCTTAGGATGCTGTGTTTTAGATTTGTGACTGAAACATTGCTGATGGCGCACTAACGTTCTGGCTATTGCTGAACAATGTTTGCATAGTGCCAGTGCCACCTCTGGTTCTTAGTCTGCCCTCCCAGTGAATTGATGAGGGTGTTCAAGAGGATGGGAGGGGAACAACCAGGCAGATGACCCAAATTAACCTGAGAGATATTCCTTAACACAATACAGCATCGTGCACAGCATTAGTGAGGGAAAAGAATGTGGTTTGGTGAGGTTAGCTATCTTTTGCTCAGGAACTGGCTGGGCAGAGGTCTACCTGTGGGATGTGGTGAGTGATTGCTTCTGTATCACTTCTGTTTGTTTTCTTCCTCTCCTCTCTCACTTCTCCCTTGCTTATTAAACAACTTTATCTTGACCCACAAGTTTTGTTGCCATCTCTCCTATCCCTTTGGAGCTGGGGAGGGGGGGAGAAAAGAGTGAGTAACTGCATGGCGCTTAACTGTATGCATGCGTTACCCCGCAACAATATGCTATATGTACATACATGTAAATGTGGATGGATATGTGTATTTAAAAATGTATGCATCTGTAAAATACATATCTCTTGTGGTCCTCCTAAAAGGAAATAAAAGCCTTCGTGTTTTTCTATGTTAAACCTCATTGTACGTGAATGGGAGATGATTTAAAGTGTTTCACAACACTGTGTTAGATCTTGTCACTTTACAGTAGCTGAAATTCTCATTTCCTTATTGCACTGTACATTAGTCTTCAATGGAGTGGTTGTGCAAGTTAGACTGACTGGAAAATAAATGCTTTCAATATGAATAAATTGGGGGACATAAGGGAGCTTGCTCACTGCTAACCTGAAAGATGAGCTTCTGAGAATTATTTGTTACAATTACAAATGAAACAATGTTGTTAGAAAAATTTGAAGTTATAAAATAATACTGTGAATTTAAGTACAAATTTGGAAGTGATCTCTATGATGGCCAAAAATAGGTAATATTGCTGGATGTTATTTTCAAGTGTCATTGCAGATGTGTGGGCCTTTCAGTTTGAGTATTGTGTGATTCAGCTTTCCAGCTATAAATGAAAACTTTTTCTTTTAATCAGGATGAAAATAATACAGAGAATGCTGTCAGTTCTTCAGATGCTGAGAAACAGGATTCTCCTCCACCAAAGCCTCCACGGACCCGCAGGTATATTTTAAGCTAACAGATTGACATGCTTCATAAATAAATAGTAGACGAAAACCACTGATGCTATGAAGACTTTAAAGATTATTTTTTTCTATTTATCAATAGAAACATGCATAATACAAGTAGAAGTCTTCTAATGGATTCTATAAATACAGTCTTTAATGTCTTTGTGAAGTCTGTGTTTGAATATGCCAATCTTGTAGTGACTACATGAGGGTAGACAAGCATGCCCTTTTAGTAGTCAAATGTGTTAGATCTACTTGTGCTCTAATTCTGCTAGGTGATAGTAGCAAAACATTCTTCAGAATAGGCTCAAATGATGACTGAACCTTCTCTTTTTAGAGGCACAGCCATAATGAAATATGTTTTCTCAATAAAATGTTACCTGACAGGCAAGTACTGGTATTGACTAGAATGTGCCAACACACAGAATGCTTTTCTTATTGGAAAGAAAAGCTGGTCTCACCCATCCTTTTGTTCAACAGAGGAGAAAGAAAATCCTCTATACTTCTTAAAAATATGTAGATGACTTTAAGAAAGCCAAAAGTAAATCTGAGCTAATGAGTTCATCTGCCTAAAATGGGTACCCAGCCTGAGTGATAGACGGCTAAAGCAGCAGCTCTCCTGAAGTAAGTGCCTAAGTATCCTGGGTAGTTTTTGGAAGGGAACTTTGGCAGCTAATGTTGCTTGTGCTACAATGCCTGTAATTAAATAAACATTTAAGCAGTATGACAGTAGGCAGTAAGCACTGGGGTTTCCTGAAGCTGTAGAATGTTTTAAGAAACAAGCAGCCAGTTAATTTTTCTCCCTAACATTCAGTACTATAAGGAAAGTATACTTTTTTTTGCTGCTTTAAAATGTAATCAGACTGGAGTAGTGCAAATTCAGGTGGGTTGTGGGAATCTGAGTAGCTGTTTTATAGTTAATTTGGCATTAATTATGTCAAGCAGAAGTTAAAGGAGAATATGACATTGAAAGGGATGGAAATGAGTTGGGGCTTTTCACAACCAAATGGCAGTTTGCTATGTAGTGATACAATTTTTACCTTATTTACATTGATAGTAATGTGATTGTATTCAATGATGTAGATAAAGGTGATGGCAGAGGAGGCTGTTAACCTGTATTCTTGAGTTCTGAGCTTTTCTTGAAACTCAGTCACTGAACTTAGAGGTGCTTTCTGTCCAATAGGTAATACTCTTAATAGTGTTCCTTGAAACAATCTTGGATGTACCTAGGTTTTAATCAAATTTATATATTCATGTAGTAATAATAATATATACATAACTAATGTTTCAGCACACATCTGTTCTGTCTTATATCTGCATTGCATTTTTCTTGTTGCTTTGAGTTACAATCTTTTAATCTCTCTTATAAACCATGGTCCTTTTTGGCCTGCTTCCGTAAGTTCATACTTCCCCATCTGCCAGCACTGGCAGGAAGATTGGTCCCTTAGAGGAGAATAAATGGAAGCTTTTAGCAAAGTGGTTGTCTTTTTCGAACATGTTATTTTTGAAAACAATTGATTACACTCCTCATGGAAGATGCTTCTGAGGAAAGTCTTTATTTGCTGCTACTCACATCTGCTCCCAATTCCCACTAATGAACATGGGTTTATTTCATGGGGGAAGTAGTTTTATAAGTCTGCAGCCTGATTCAGTCAGGACTTAGAGCCAGATTTTGCATATTGTGTATGTTCTGGCATGAGCTGACATCCTTTTCCTGGGGAGGATGGGAGAGTGGAATCTGTGAAAGATTCTAATTTAATCCCTGTATGGAGAAGAAAACTGTTAAATGATACCTGTCCTTATTGCTCCCTATAGCTTTTTTTTCTCCAGACTATTCTCTTATGACATTTTTTTCATGTCCCTTCTATTATTTCTCTCTACATTGCTGTGACTAAAATATCTTGGTACAACTGTTTTAAGTATTTGTCTACATCTTTTCTGTAGTGAATGTTTCCAAGTGGTGTCTAAGAGTCATCATTGCCTTTAACAATAAGCTCACGTTCAATAGGTACTCTGAAGCAGTCTAGTTTAGCCCACATTTTTAGTTTGAATTTCCTCTGGGAACTTGCTTAAAATACTTTGTTCAGTAACATTTTTAGATTGCCAGTTAAATGTGCACTGGAGTTGTGCATGCCCTGTCTGATGAAGTTACAGGCAAGTTGCTAAAGCTAATCTTTAAAGGAATGAGGCTTTTCAATTCTTTTATATGCTTGGTTGTAGTGGCTCTAGAATGTGTAATTAGTAAAGAAACTTGATTTATTTTTAAGGGAAGGTTTAACAGGTGCTTTTTAAATGAAGCTATAGGGCTATATGTGTGTGCCAGCATGGTTTTAGGTGAATCTGCCTGAGATGATCCTGACTGAGCAGGAGAATTGGTTTACATCTCTTGACCTCACAGTGCTTGTCTTCAAACAAGCTATCAGACCAAGCTATGCTTGCTTAGATAGTAATGATTACTATTCCCGATGGTTGTTTTCTGATGGCCCTGAGGCTGTTTGGAATGGATGGTGCTTTTTAATGGCTGATCACTCAGTGCATTGTAGAATTTTTCTCTAAAGGTGGCTTGTTCACCTATCTCTATTTTTTTGTGACAGGATGGTGGGAGAGGTCACCTCTGTATTGCCTTTACACTTGTAGATTTCTTCTTGAAGTTTAGCTAGTATCAAGTTAACTCTCTTGTCTTAGTAAGGATGAGATGCTACTAAAGACTTACATGATGTAAGATAGGAAGCTTACTCATAGAGGGATAATTAATCCTTTTAGTACTTGCATTGGCCTGGGAATGTCTTGGGAAATAAGTGCTATAAAGTATAACATCTGATTGTACTTTTCAAGGCTTCTTTTAGGCCTTTTTCTCCTTGGAAGTTACAAGTATCTTTAGGCTGTTGATATTAAATCAATATTAAATTGCACTTTTGTTTACTTTTATTCACTTACCATGAAGCATCCAGCTGGGCTTGTTCTGCAGAGGTTCTGGAAATGTATTGCCTTTCTGTATCACCTTGTAATGCTTTAATGTAATCCATATTTGATATACAATATGTGTATGTAGTCATTTAGCTTAATGTCTATCTGCATTTCATGTCAACATAAAAAAATGAAATAATATTACTCTTTGATTATTAGGAAGGTAAACAAGAGCAGCTCCTGAGTGCATACATCAGCACCTAATTCTGGAAATTGCTTAGCTTTGCAGTTTCTGATTACTTCTCGTGAAGGGCACCTTGAATGTATATCTGTGTTCAATTTCTTTGAAGGACTTGGGGGGTGGAAAGCATTCTTTGTTAAACGCCTTTAACTATTCTCAGGTTAAGGCAGGAAGAGGGTATATGTAAGTTTTGACTTTATTATTACATACAAGACTGTAAAGAGATGAAGTTGTAAATTTACAGTTCAGGACTGTACATGATTTTTACATGACTGTACCACTGGAGTCTTAGGATCTAGAAGCAATGATGGGTGCTTCAGAATTCAGATGGGGGATCTTAGTACCTTTATGTGTGATTAGTAGTTCATTCTCAATTATTTGGAAAAAGCTTATTTTAATCAGGTTGGTTATAGAAAATTCTTTTCCTTTCCAAGTTCAAATGCAGTGTGAAAGAATGGGGAAACTGAGACATAAAAGAACGTGGTAGCAGCTTTCTTGTATACAGTGTAATGAAGAGCCACATGCTGCTGTCTGAAGGGAAAAAGGTGAAATACTGCAGCAGTTAAAACATTTCTTCAGATGACATTTGGAGTTCAATCTAATAATATTAAAATGCATTTCAAGGGCTATGTGCATTTCTGCTTCATTTCAAGCCCTGCAGGACCCTCTCTTTGCATCTTCTGCAAAGCTAACATAAAAACCATTGACTGATGTTTCTCTTTAGTTAGCAGTCTCTGATTTGTGTGTCACAATTAAAAAACCCTATAAAGCCTCATCTAACTAAATTTTACCAGAAAGATTCACCAGATGGTTACTCTTCTACATTCCTTATACTACAGATAATTTATATAAATGTATAGCTTGTGACAGCTTCACTGAACAGCAGCTTTTCTTCCGTGCGGATGGCAGTGATTTAATCCTTAAGTAGAATAATGTGGTGGTTGTAGCTTCAGCCTGCTTACACGGAGTTTAATTTTCCTATTTTAATTATAAGGGAGGATGTAAGGCTCGGTATCTATTTTTGGTTGATCATAGCAGCTGCATTCCATGACCTTGGCATTACTCTTTTATTTGGAAAGCAAACCCTACAGTATGCTGCATAGAATAACCATGGATTACTTATGGGTTTTTTCTCTTTTGAACACTGGCCAAGTTTCACTTACATCTGAACCCGTGGTGCCCTGTTTTAATAATAATGCTCTTTTCCGTTAAAGCTAGAATGGCTTAGATTTTAAAACATTAAAAAAAAGTAGAATATATTGTAGAAAAGGCAAAACCAGTGTTGCTGTCACTTTGGTTTTGGGCTTTTTTGTTGTTTTTTTTCCATATGTATATTTTTGGTGGAATACTGTGGAATGGCTTTTTTTTTGACAAATTATTGTACTTTTAAGAAATTATAATTATTTTGTTATGATAAATCACTTAAAAAAATACTACCTAATCCACGGTTTACCTGACAGCTGAGAAGTCATTACTTTGAGGTCTTCGATGGTAAGGCCCTGCATCATTACATGAGTAAGCACATTGCTCAGGTTGTGTGGCGATAAAAGTATATGAAAAAGCTGCCTTGAACACCGTAGGAAATTCTGTATGCAGTTATGTATGAGGAAGTGCTGAGGTAGTAGAATTACAAGATAATCAGTAGCAGTTGTATGTAAGAGACACTTCAATGCTGAGTTACAAGCAGGTTTTCCATCTTTTATTCCAGAGCGTGATTTTACAGATGTACTTGAGAAATGCTTGCTTTTACTCTGTGTGTGTGTATGTATGTGTGTGTATAAAAGTACTGCAGGGTTAATTTAAAGATCTAGTACAGGAAAGCTTGCATCTCTTTCTCAAACAGCTTGGCATTCTTTGGTTTGCTGACTCCTCTCCATCTCATATCCTCATTCATGAGCTTTCTGTTGGCTTCCTGGTAATTCAAATGAAGCTGGTTTTACTGTACGGTCTCCTGTTGTTTGTAATAATATTAGTAGTTCATCGTCAGGTAATTTTCTGTCTCTGGGGGCAGAAGTGTCTATGAAGCACAGCTGTTAAAGGAAGTGCCCAATGAAAGCATTATGCAGCAGCCCAAAAAGCCTAGGATTTTCTGGCAAGGGTTATAGAAAAAGCTAGTGCAAAACAAAGACCTCTTAAATGTATACAGAGCCTAATATTTCTGCTTTGTGAAAAGAAACAAAAACATCATTTGCAAGGCAGAACATATTGGAATAATAATACTGTGATGTCAGTAAAATGGAAGAATTGCTGCATGTTCAGAGGAAAACAGGAAATCCTGGGTGGCATCTATTTCCTTTTAAAATAAAATACATCAAAATGCTCTTTGAGCATCTCATTTTCTGAGGGACATTCTTCAGTATTGATGAGACAGAATGATTTTGATAAAGAATTTTTCATTTGATCACTTTAAGCTCTCATTTAAGAGTGAAAGAATGAAATTTAACTTCATATCTGATAGGGAACATTTTCAACAGCTCTGTTCAGCTGTGTATGCTGATTAAACAACTTTTGGGCTGCTGCTTTGTCCAGTGTTTCCTGCATCATCACTTCTATGCATACCTCCAAGGAGGCTATTTGTATACTTGTGGGGTTCTGTTTATTAGTTAATCAAATGTGAGAGTGATTTCATTAAACAATGATCAGGGAAGAACTTCATGCATTTTGGGTCTGTATCTTGTCATACCTAGTTTAATGCTCACTTGTTTAGCTAACTGCAGTGCTTAGTGGTATGTCTGTACCAGATAAGAAGTTATTTTTGCTGATTGCATGTGTAATTCTGGGTCAGGAAAATGAGGTCAATAAGGGAAAAGCTTCATTCTCACAAGAAGGATTTAGTGGAGATTACTGATGAGCATCGCTGCTGGTAAGGGGGCATGTAAACATTCGTGTAAGCGAACACTTGCGCTGTCTTATTCCCCCTCCAAGATGAGGCAAATTCTACTTTCTTTCTTAGTGGATATTAAATTGGAGCCAGAGTTACTGTTTTCCTTTTCTCCTCATCTTATTCAAGCAAGTGGCATGTTCTCAAGCTTGCTCATTTTCCAAGAAAATCCGGAAGGCAAAAGAGTTCCCAAATTATTCTTGATTAGATTGTTTTGAGATGTGCTTTGTATTACTCCTATCTTAATGTAAAGCAAAATAACAATATACAAGTGAAGGGAGGGGAGGAAGGAATTTGAGGCCCAACACCTTGGTGTCCCAGGAGGAAGCCTCTGTAAAGAGCAAGAAGCAATCTGAGCCTTGTACATAAAAATGGGCTGGTTTCTCAGCTCAAGCACGTGGCCAGATCGCACTCCTTTGCAACCTGTAGTCCACTCTGCTTTGATATGTCTGACTGGACTGAAAGTATCATTTCTTTAAATTATTTAATTGTATTTCTGTTCTTGTCGCGCATTTGTTTTGCACCTTGGTTATCATTGTGTTACTGGTCTTGCATAATGAAATAATTTAAAAAGCTCTGAATGAAAATGCCCAGTTCGTGTTTGCAGACAAGTCCTTAGTTGTGCAGAATGTTTGTAGTCAAATGTTCTATACCTAATCTGAAAGTAAACTGACCATATGCTTGAAGAGCTTCTCCTTTTGAGTATCTTAAGAGGAACTCAGTGCTGTGGTCTCACTAATGTGCACTGTAATTTGAATCATATATTTTACAGTAAATGGGTTTTATACAGAGTGTGCTTCATCTCAGCTAAATTTGGTTGGCATCATTAACCTTATAACTATAGAGAAACTATTAAACACACAGATACAAAAATGAAATCCTCCCAGACACGTGCAGAAAAATGAAAATAAAGGAAGATATTTGGTGTTCAGCTGTAAGGTTTTTTTTTCTTAAGAGTTTTTTCTTGGCTTTACTGCAATCTCAATTCCAGATGTGGAGTTCCTCTGCGGCACTTCTTAAGAAGCAAGGAGAAAGTACTGAAATTCTGCCACAAGAGGGCCTTTCTGACAGTCTTTGAAAAAATGCTTCTGGGAAAGGATGTGAGCAATCTTTGAGCTATCAGTGAGGGTTAGATGTGGCTTGAGTACACTTCTTTGTGATATTCTGAAAGAAATTCTGAGTGTGTTGACTTAGTTCTTGCCTGCCCCATTAGTCATATTCTATAATCATCATCTGTATGCAGTGGAACTGCTGCCTGGAGTTCAGAATTGGCATGAAAGCATTACTGCAGCAGGGATAGATGGATAGATATCAAAAATATTGTCAAAACACAGGAAACTTAACTGTTTTGGTATTTCCGCAGTTGCCTTGTAGAAGGAGATGCTAAAGAAGAAATCTTGCAGCCTCCAGAGCCTCAGCCAGTACCGCCAATCTTAACACCGTCTCCCCCATCAGCTTATCCAACAGTCACTACTGTGTGGCAGGACAATGACAGATATCATCCAAAGCCAGTTTTGCACATGGTTTCGTCAGAGCACTCAACAGACCTCAACGAGAATTATAATAAGTCAATAGAACATTCAGGGAAGAATGAACCCAGTGAACGTGCAGAGAAAAGGCTGGAACGCAACTTGAGTTTTGAGATCAAGAAGGTACCTCTCCAGGAAGGGCCACGAAGCTTTGATGGGAACTCTCTGTTGAACAGGGGACATGCAATTAAAATGAAGCCTGTGTCATCCTGTGTAATTGATAAGAGCTTTAAGCCACAAGAACAGATTTCAGGGGATTCATTTGTAGATGCTTCTCAAAACTCATGTGTGGAATGCAGTGTGCCACAGTCCAACACAGCCTTAATACCTTCACCAGAAAGCTTGCAGAGTCAGCAGGCTTCTGATACTCCACCAAGACCAGATCATCTGCCTCTGACGGAAAAGGGACATGCCACGTGGTCACTGCATGGGCCTGAAAATGCACTGCGTATGCTGGGGTCTGAAGACACGTCTTCAGACATCTTATGTCATGGTGTTAAAACTCTCTCTCTGGTATCCAACACCACAGTTGAACATCCTTCCAGTGGTAATCTTGACCATCCCACTATTTCTGTTCGAGCACCCCTCTGTTTTACTAATCCTCTTCATTCAGATGATTCTGACACAGACGAGGTGAACTTTGACGGAGCCATGAGCAAAAGCGCGTCTAATGTTTCAACTGCAAGTGCCACGGTTTCTGCTGCCACTAATACTGAAAACATTTGTGCCAGAAAAGTATTGCCAATGTCTATTGCTAGGCAAGACTTAACAGCTGTAACGTGTTCTGAAGATGGCAAAGGTAGGTTTTATTGTGGGTCAGAAGTGCTACTTCTTAACCTGGTTGAAATTTTAGAGTTGGACACCGTAAAACGCTTTACAATGCAGTTATCTAAATGTGAACTTAAACAGTGCAATATGGCAGCTTCAGAGAGGGTCAACTCCTTTCCTTCCAGTTTTTGGTTTGTATGTAAGCTGTGTCTATAATAAGCTACTACAGACCTTGATAAGCTGCTTCAACAGCTTTATTGCAAGATATGAATGCATTAATTGCAGGCTTCTGTGTGGTTGGTTGGTGCGGGTTTTTTTCTTCACATCTGATTTCATGGAAGCATCTATAATAATGACAGTTTTGGACAGCTGAAGTATTTCAAACAGGCTTGTCCAAAAACACATCAAAGTCGTGATTACTGGTTGATGTGCTGGTCATAAAAGTGTAACCTCCTTCACTGTATCGGCCTTTGAAGGTGCTCGTGACTGGGCCCCTGCATTTTAACAGCATTATAAATATTTAGTCCTGCTTTCCTCTCTTTTGGTACATGATGGGGGACGTGAATAATGCTGTTCATTTAAAAATCCAAGTTCTGCTTCAGTAGTGCCTTGAAAATTATTCAGTCACTTTTAACCCTTTCCTGCTTTGGGGAATTATTTGAGCAAGGCAAGTTTCCAAGGTGGTTTCTGCAGAAAATTACAACATCATTTATTGGAGGCAGAAGGGTCCCAAAACGTGCAGATTCAGATTTCAGTCAGGCTGGCACACTCAGATCGGATGGAGGACACAGCAGGGGAGAACAAATCGGGTCTATGAAAAGTCCAGTGAGGCACATAGTGAGGCAGCAGAACATGAGCTGTTATATTTACATCAGACTCTTGTGCTGGGAGCTCCTTACAGTGACAGCCTTGCTTCAGGAGTCCATGCAGGCTGTGTGACTTCCTGAGGTGAAATTGGGCTCTGTGTGATGCAAGATGCAGAACCAGCTGAATTTAATACATTTGCTTTGTGAGCTCAGTTTTCACCAAAAGTCATGTATTCAGAAATGTGAACTATTTTGCAGTTTAAAACCAATCTGTTTCTATAGATTTTGTGATGCTGTGTAGACACACAAAGCAGTACTTGCATGTATGTGTATGCTTTTAATCCTGCAACACTTCAGAGAAGCTCTGCATAGGAGACAAAACCCTTTATGTTATAGTTACTCCAATGTGTGTACCAAACAGTCCTCCTTGGATTTGTTTTTTGGTGGAGTTTTGTGCTGGAGTAGCTCTCCAACACTACTTTTAGCCAGTTATTTTCCCTTCTTTCCCAAGGCAATCATTGTTTGTCACTGTTTGAAAATCATTCCCTCTCTACACATCTCTATGTGAGTGCTGTAAGAGCATGCAAATAAAATGTTATGTCATAAACATAAAGAATGGGAGAAATATCACTCAAGAACTTGTTTCATGTAACTGCATATCAGAAACATTCTGAAATCACAGTACAGCCTTTGGGCTGCCGTGAAGCTGCAGATTTCACCGGAATGGCTTAAAATCTTTATATTTTTTGAATTCATCTCTTATCAAGGGTGTCTGTGTTCCCTTTTGCACACTAGTGTACTGTTCCCATTTTGTATTCAGGCAGTAGGTCTTCTTATCCATCTTGCACTTGAGAATATAGGTTTAGATCACTTTGCACCGGTGATCCTAAACCATGTTTTACAGTGGCTTTTTCATTTTCATGCTTGTTCAGTACTCTTCCAGCTGAAGCTGGGGATGTGGGTGTAATCATCAATGAAGTTGTTTAACCCATAACTGTTGGTGTGCATGATCTTACCACGTAATTAAGTCTTTTTTTTGATTCAAATTAACTGAATGTAATTGTACCCTGAGGTTAAAACAAAAAATAGAACAAACCAACAACAAAACACCAAAACAAACCCCAAAGAACTCACTTGCAGTTGGTGCATACTCCATAGTGACTGTTTGTTGGTTTTATAGAGACTGTTTCAATAAAAGAAGGTTTTCTTACGCTGTATAATAAACTTGAGATGGAGCAGGTCTCAGAGAAGTCACTTTGAACACAATGACATAAAACATGATGGAGTTCCTTTCCCTGCTGTTGGCATGTTGGTAGGGCAAGCTTTGTGGTTTCATTAACTGAAATGTCTTCCATCTTTTTATGAATCCTGTGTAGAATACAGTTCTTGGGTGAGATTTCTTATAGCAGCAGCTACTTTGAAGTGTTTTAAACCTTTAATTTGTACTCCAAAACTTTAATTTGTACTTTAGCAGGCTGGAGTGGGGCTTTTGTTGCCAGAAGAGCTTGTGTTAGTACCGTCCTGAGAGCAGAGATGGAACAGGCTGGGGATAGGCTATGTTTCTGGCACCAACATCAGCCATCTCCTCTGGCTCCTATTTACTTTTATGGCTAGTAAACATCACACTAGACTGGTTAACTAGCTTTATCAGTAGTGTGGGAGCCAGCATAAGATGAACTTGGGAAGCAAGACTGAGACTTGGGGCTTTAGAGTAGTGCTTATGTGGAGCTTCCATAGCGCTTACTGTCCTACAACGCAGTCTTGTAAAGCAACGTTGCTTAATGTCCTTGCATTGTGCAATCTAGCTCAGCTGTATTGACTTTGGAAGGAAGTATGGTTACAGCCACATAAGAAAAGAATGCAAATCACTGTTCATCAGTAATAAGTTACTGTCTTCAGCACAGCTGAAGAGCTCGTACATATTGTCAACACTTCTTACCATGGTTTGGGAGCTTCATCAGTAATTCAGCTGGTAGGCACCAGCTGTGTAAAGTTACCAGTATCTGCAGAAGAGTTCAAGAAGCCAATGTGTTGTAATGAGCTTAACTCACTTGAAGTGGCTGCAAATTGACCTGTAATGAACTGCAATTAAATTACAATAACGACTATAGTTACAGCTCTTGGCAAGTTACTTGTTCAAGAAGCAAATGGTACTGCTGCAGTGCAGGCTGTTATTTCTGCTTGTCTTCTGTTTCTGAAAGAATGAAACAGAAGTATTCATTGTTGCTGAGGGTCTGGGGGTTTTCCCTCCAAATTATTTAGACTGAAAATGTATTTTACTTTTCTTGCTGCCTTAAAACACAAACTGATCCAACTCCCTTAATGTGACGATAATGGTAGCTTGAAGGTAATAGTAGCATGAAGTTGCTCCCAAGGTAAAACAAAGGTGTGGTAAACTAAAGTGTTTAATAATATTTAGAGCAAACTTTCCTTTTGCTTTAAAATTAATACCAAGTTTAGGATTATCTCATGCATCAAAAGATCAACTTTAAAAACCTAGGAGGAAAATTTCAGTGTATTTTTTAACTTACCTAAATGTCATGTTTGATTTAGATGCTGATGCTAGTGAAGATTCCTCTCCCCCGCTCCCAGAAAGAACACCAGAATCATTTGTATTAGCAAGTGAACAGAGTGAGTCCTTAATATCTTGTGGTAATTGGAGATGAAGTGTGAAATGCATTTCAGTGTTGTATCTGAATGTCCCTGCTTCTTGGTTGATCTTGTGTTATAGCAAATTGTAAAGTGGAATGAAATCTAAGGATCTGTAATGGCTTATGTTGAGGTTTAGCTTTCACAAGGCCTTAAATACTTAAGTTATTTCTCTCTTTCTGCTGGAGCATGCTGTTACATGGTATTTAAGTATATTGGAGACTTCAATATTGATTTTAGTGGAGCTGTTTTTCAGCCTGAAGGGTACGTAAATGAGATAGAGTTGAGAAATGCATTACAGTTAGGGGATTCTCCAGCTATCTGTTTCCTACTGATCCTGGGTAGGGAATGGGAAAACACAGTGCTTATCTGATTCTCCGTACTTGGGCAAAGGAAAGATGACATTTCATACTGCACTGCATCTAGTGAACAAGCCCAGTGTGCTGAAGTTAACATAGCTTACTCTTTGCCTCCATCAACTGAAAGAGAGAACTGCCTGAAACGATGTGCTTGTATCTTCATGAAACTACTAATGGCAGAATACAAAAAGATTAATTGAAGTGGTAAATTGGGTTGATGTTTGATATCTTCCAAAAAGCCTAAGTGTGACATAGTTATTTACTGAGGCTTTTGTTTAATCTCATTTTATGAAGCATTCAAATTTTTTTGAACAAGTACGATTAACTTAATATGGTTATTTTCAGCATAAAACCATTGAAGGCTTGTAAACATAGCATAGGTGGCTCAGAATCACGGTGATCCTTTCTGTGGGTACTATGGACTTGCTGCTTCTCTGGGAGAACACAAGCAATAGAGCTTTTTCGGCCGGGGGGGGGGGATCTCTTTGGAATTGGGATCACTAAAACCACTTCAGTTTTGTGTGTTTGCATGATGTCAGGAAAGGACAAAGTGTGGCTGTCCTGACTTGGGTGTTTTCTTTACTCGGTGTGTCTTTCTCTGGTCTACTGTCCTTGCACAGCTGGTGTAACACAATTCTAAAAACATCCTTGAAGAAGAAGCTAATTATAGAATCATAGAATAGTTAGGGGTGGAAAGGACCTTAAGATCATCTAGTTCCAACCCCCCTGCCATGGGCAGGGACACCTCCCACTAAACCATAAAGTCTTGCTGGTTAGGAGCCCCCAAAGGAAGGAAATGAACATCCACCATGCAAACACTGCAGTCTTGTGCCTTGAATTATGTTGTGGAGTTTTCCCTTCCCTTGAACACTCTTTGTGTGGGGAAAGAGTTGTGTTTTTACAAGCACTTAACTTTTAGAAGTTGCTTTATAGCACATTTCTTCTGTGTTCTAATGCCTCATCATGGAGAGAACTCAAGTATGTTGAGTTTGGTTTAATTTTTCCTAGGCACACCCTTGCCAAGGCCGGTTCTGATTGCACAGTCTGAGTGGAGCATATTGCATGACCAGCATCTCCCTGAGCAGACAGTCCCTACAGTAAGTACAGGAGACAAGTCTGTACTAATCAGTCATTTCTCATTTGGCTGGGAACTATAGCAAAAAGCAAAACACATAATTGTGAAAAGTTTCCACTGTTGGTTACCTACACCTGGCCAGTTTTGCCTCTGCTGAGCTGATCTGTTAAGAGCAGGTTTTCTTTCAAAAGAAATCTGGTTTCCCAGGTTCAGCGATACTTTTAAAAGTCATTCTTAATATACCTTAAATTATGGCTTTAAGAGTGTAAATATGCTGCTTTTATGGAGTTTGCTGTCTGCCCTTAATTGATCGGAGGATAATTCAAGCTGGAGAATTGCAGCCTCAGCCTGTGGCACGAAGCAGGGACTTGGGCCAGGCTGCTCAGGGCTTTATCCATTGGGTCTTGAAAACCCCCAGAGATGGAGACTTCATATCCTGTATGGGCAACCTGTGTCACTGCCTACTTAAGTTTCTCCTTATATCCATATTTATTTTAAACAAACTGTTTTCTGCCCACCACATTTCCCTTTTCACATCAGTCTATTAATTACTCAAAGTCATCCAGCGTAGAGAGCTGGTAAAACTTAAAAGCATATTGTCCTCTTTACATTCATGTCTGTCTTTATCAGGCCCCTCCAATACATTTTACAGTCACCTTTAGACACCACTTAGAAATGTGACAGAAAAGATAGATGTGAATTTTCAGGGACTATAAATTTAGCATAAGAACCAACCTACCTCATCTTACAAATCATTTGTTATGTGACAATTAACTTTTCATTAAGTAAGGTTCTGATAGCAAAATCTGTATTAAGTACTGTAGCATTTTTGACGGTTACAGCAAGTCAGCAATGTGGGAGCATGTAGATATATCCATGGGTGTTGTGGTTTTTTTGAAGATATTTTCATCTTCTTAAATTTCTGGTGTTTTCTGTATTTTGGAAGGATTTTATGGAATGATTTTAAGTATTTCTCATTAACAGGGTTTGAAAACGACTTCTCCAATACTACCTGGTAAGTGATAGGAAAGCATTTGTTTGTTTGGTGGGTTTTGGGTTGGGGGTTCCC
>JAOEHY010024885.1:17228-29832 GCA_025447955.1 Psilopsiagon aurifrons | reverse complement strand
GGTGGCGGGCGCGGGGAGGCGGCTTCGGGCCTCGTTCTGTGGAGCCGCGCCGGGGGCCCGGCGGTGCCGGTTGGGAGACGTGTGGGTGCGCAGGGCTAGAGCCGAGTAACTCCACTGTGCTGAGGTACGGCTGATGGCAACTGCTTGGCTGCAGCTGCAAAATCGTAATGGCACCTAAGCTTGGGGTTTTGTTAATGCTCAGACATTGGCATAGGCTTACAAGCTCATCGACGAGTGTTGCTTGGGAGGGACCTTTAAATACCGTCTTAACTCCCTAGCTGTGGACGTCTCCATTAGATTAGGTTTTTCAAACACCCATCAGAACTTGAACGCTTCTGATAACGGAGCATACATATCTTCCACTACTGGGAAACCTATTCCAGTGTCTCAGAACCCTCATTATAAGCAATTTCTTTCCTTTATCCAATATAAAGCTCCCCTCTTTCAGTTGTAAACCATTGACTCTAGTCGTGTCACTGCAGGCTGTGGTAAAAAGGCTCTGCCCATCTTTCTCACAATGCCCTTTATTTATTGAAAGGTCACAAGAAGCTTTCCCTAGAGTCTTCTCTTCTCCGCACTGAACAATCTCATTTGGAGGTGTGTTACCTTCTGCTATGCAGCTCCTTAATTATACCATCTGGGACATCCTGGAAATACCGTAATCTGAAGGTTGATATTCAGGTAATTATTAAAATGACAGAAACACAAATGGAATTTAAATGTTTATTATTTCTAGAACTTCTCTCAAAGCTATATAATGCTGCCTCTTCCAGGGGTTTTCCAAGCGTGGCACTAAATAAAGAGTTGTTTGGCATACTTGATTTCTATGTTTTCATTTGTTTCAAATGGAAAGATGGAAATGTTAGTATGTGAATACAAAAGCACTCTCAATAGACTGGGATAGAGTCTTAGTTTGATAGTAACTAAATATTTAAGAGCATAAAACATGGGTATAAGAAGTGTGAAAGAAATTACTTAAAGGGAGAAATCGTGCTGCTAAAAGTAAATAAAACAAAGTTTTTCTTCTCTCCAGTGTGGAAGTGAGTAGGTTCTTCCAGACACTACTGTCATGTGAAATTTGGAAAGTTGTGAGACTAAATGATTGACATATGGTTACATGCAGTTATTTTACTACTTGCTTCATTAATTTACATTAGTCATAGAAAAAGAGATATTAATTAGAACTAGAGCTAAGAATTGTGTTCCTGCCAACTATTTTTCCTATCTCAAGAAAGATGGATTATTAGCAAATGTATAGCAGTGATTTTTCTGTTTAAAAAAATCAGAACTACTCTGTTCTCGTTTTTTAGAAACAGAATAGGGATCTCTTACAGTTAGTGTATTATATATAGCTTCAGTTTCTATTTAGAATAGATCTATACAGTTCTTCAAAGTTCATCTTCTTTAGTAATCTTCAGCATCACCAGCACAGATGGCAAGTAAAGCACTCTCATAATGCCCTGAAGCAAAATGCTGCAAGAAAAAAAGGAGCATTTCTGTGACTGTATGTTTTCTTAATTTTCTTTCTCTTGGTGTGTGACAAGGACTAGACTGATGATATGAGGTTTTGTAAAATACTGCACTGTTTTCCCAAGAATTCCGGGCTGAGATTATTTTAATTCCAGATACCTTGGGCTTTGTCTGCTGGGCCACCTAGAGGTATTCTGCCTCTGAAAGGTAAGACCAAATCTGCTTAAAGCTTCTCAAGTTCAATACCAAAAAAATCACAAGCAATTTCTTACAGTTGCTGCACACTTACAGTTGGATTAGAGCAACATAAAAAAGATGTCTTAGCAAGAGTCATTTTTGTACAATTAAACAGTGTCATAGCAAAAGTACAAGAGGAATAATTCTTCTAATGACTGTGACTACATAAGTGCAAGGCTAAACCCAGATTTTTATCTCAGTTTTGCACGAAAGTGGTATCAGCTTAACATTTCCAGACAGTGTGAAAGAGGGTGGTACCAAATAGCATAGAAACTATTAATGCAAACTACTCCTCAGCGTACACTGTCCTACCCTGTTTATATCCTCCTCTTGCTATAGGGGAGGGACAAAATCATACAGAATGAGAGTTGAGAATTCACCATTCCCTGATTGAAGTCAGCCTGAAGCATTGAGAAGATACACTATTGTTTTTACACATTGCTTTTTTTTTTTTTTTGTAAAGTGAGTGAGTGAAGGGAGATTAACCCTCTGTCTTTGTGGTAGGGCTCGGCGCAGTCTGTGTGGTGCTGTTGCTGAATATACACAAAAGTGTGTAAAAACTTACTTTAATGTCATGAAAGAGTGATTTCCCATATCTCTCTTTGTATCGCTGTCGTATGGTCATCAGGTCAATCTCACTCCTGGCAATAAGAATCCTTATAACTGTTTTATTGTGAAACCCAAAATCCTAGAAAGAAGATGAGAGCATACTTGGCAGTTGGACAATATATGTTTGCCTATCTGTAAATGCTCGTATTAATAGCTAATACGTAAGCCAATTTGTTAGGCTATCCATAAAGAGATCCAAGAAAGAGTCTAAGCTTCATAGATTTTGTCCTACAGAATTTTCACATGCTTAAATAGTATAATTCATGTTACTAGATAACAGAGATTCGCCACATATAGGTGTTTTAACCACGAACTGAAACTTTTGAGTTTAAACACCTGATGAACTGTTGTCAATAGTCTTAGGTACTCAGTTTGTAGGTAGCTATTGTGACTGTCATTGTGCAATCCATTCAAACTACAGTGAAGCCAGTAATCTGGCTCACAACAACTGCTGCCAAATGTGAATGCAGAGATTTTAAACCATTGATTTAGAATTTACATGGCTTGTATTCAGCTATGTTTTATACCAACTGTGTCCAAATAAATTTTCATATTGTAACTGTGAAGAATGGGGACATCTAGTGGCAATGAAAGTCAGAACAGATTTAGGGTTTGGGCGACTGATGAACAGCCTGGATCGTTTAAAGCTATTTCGTAGTTTTATCAACAGCCACTGATCTGAAATCTTGTTAAAAAAAAAGACGTGTTAAAAACCTGCATATAAAGAATTCTGTACATGCTTGATGGCTGCATTAAATCTGTCTTATAAACCATTATGACCTCTACACTTAAAGGATTAGCTTTCACAGAGTATACTTTAATTTTACGTGACATAAGGCCTCATTATTTTCACTAGTGATTGAAAAAAAGAACAAGAAAAGAAAATGTCTTCAGTGGCCTTTAATAGAAAGAAAGAATTTGTAAGCGTTACTTTGCATTTACCCAGATTTCTTTTTCTCTCTCATTTGTTATAGTATGTTGGCACATACACACAAAAAGAACCTGCATATATACATTGAGTCCCAGAAGAAAGTAGGACCGATTTTGTTTATGTAACATTAATTTATGATGTGCTTTTTAGTGATACTTTTGAAACCTAGAGACAAAAATTGCATAGTAAGAAAAGTGCCTATTGAGTTCTGCACAGCAGGGGGAGATATAATCCAGAGAAAAGAAAGGTTTTCAAGTGAAAAAAGAGGACTGTTACCAGATACTTTCTTAAGGAATCCAAATATTTCAACTTTTACTGTTACATCCTAACTGTTGCTTAGGCACTGCTGCTTTGAAATTTATGTTTGCACCAATAGTTTTAAAGCACACAATCACGCCTTAAAGATTGATTGGTCTGATTTGTAAGTGCTTAAGAATAATCAACCAGACATAAAGGTAGGGAAGCTAATTTGTGTGATAGGTGAAGAAGAGAGACTACTTACATGAATTGCATTATGAAGCCTGTAAGCAAAGTAGGAAGGCTTGTCACGAACACAGAGAACTAGAAGGGAAGAGTTGCAACAAGTAAACATAAGATTATTATAAAACAATTTCTGTTTTAGGCATCTATGATGTCTTGTCCAGAGATACTTTGTAATTCCTGGGAAAACTTGGGGACAAAGAAAATCTTGCTTTATTCTAGTTCATTAATAATAGTCAGTACAAAGCTGAGTAGTGTTATCCATGACTCAGCTTAAAATTGTTTACCTGTCTTCACAAACTTAACTACATTTGTAATTTTAAAACTTTGGTATTTATTTTGAGTGGGTGCCTATTGCTGTTGCGTCAAGAGACTTACTAAATATCAGTGAATATACTCACATGACATCTTTGTAGAAATATTGTCATTATTCTATAAATGGAAAACAAAGGCACATAAAGCTTGGAACTTTTTTATATACCACTGAAGTCCTGAAAACTTTGCCAGTTATTTAATGTGTAGATTCAGTTTGTTATGCAGTTATGATCAATCATACAGAATTTGTAATCAAATAAAGAACAGATACCAGTTCTGCTCAGTCTAAAGCTAGTGCTGCACATATACATATTTAGATTTACACAAGCATGGAAGAGTAGTTCGCATATTCCTTTCTAATGATCTCTGGAAATCCAGTTACACAACATAAGAGAGTGAAGTGGGTAAAAAGGTAAGAAAAAAAGTACACTTGATATGTCAGAGATACCATACTAGATTTTAAGAGATTACTGCTGGTGTAAAATAATATTTTTACGTTACCTATTGCAACCAGTAATTCTTGAAAGTATCCATCATAACATTCATTAATGGCATCTACGATGTCTTGCCCAGAGATACTTTGGAACTCCTGGAAAACTTGGGGGGAAAAAAAAGTCTTTGCTTTATTCTAGTTTATTAGTAATGATCAACTTGCCTTTGTTTTCCTTTTTACCCACAGTACTATAACTATGGAGTTGTTTTCTTCCACCCATTTATTCTCAGTGTTTCCTTAGGTTTATATTCCCCAGGTAAGGCAATCTAAATGAATAGCTTAAAACCTGCCTTCCAGGACATTCTCTCTCTGGGTTCCCCAGTATACAATGAATGCATGCCAAAGCCTCTGTTTCACTGGGAGCTTTAATAAATTCTCTCTCTAGCAACCTCTGTTTATGAAACTTGTAAGAATGTCATGTCGTTAAGACAACTTCCTTGCTCAGGTTGTCTAAAATTGGCATAATGCAGGTATCCAGACACACAAATACACAGGGCTTGCTTTCTCCTTTAGGAAAGGGGGAGAATTTTCAACTCACTGTTTACTAGAAAGCTAATGGAGGAAAGTATTATATGCAGAGCCCTCAAATCACTGCTGCAGAGAGAGAGCAGATCGTGACAGAAGAATTAAGTTGTTAATCCATGACAGCAGAGTAGTTCTGAGCCACTGTTAGAAGTTGATGTTAAGAAATAGAGCTGGCTGCATAGTGATAAACAGACTATTTTTCCACTGCAGAGCAAAAGACTTTTTGCCACCAACCAGATATAACAGGTTTCTCTTCTACATTGGAAGATCTGGATGATCTCACATAGATTTCTTGCAATCTGTAATTATGTCGGATTACTTATTTTAAATAACAATATTCCATTATGTTTCTGTTTCTGTGTGTATGTTTGTTACAAAAGAGCAGAAGTGGACCCTCAAGTGCTCCCATCCAAAACTTCTTTGAAACTTCCAGGGAAAAGCTACAACACAGTAACATGTTTTCACATACAAACATTTGTTGAAAATATACTAACTGCTTCCCAAGGTGTTTTTCCTTGTAGCAGAGTTACTTATGAAGAACATAATTAAGAAAAAATATGCCTCCTAGTGCTGTGTGTAAACTCAGTGCAGGCATAGTGTATGTTTTCCTTTGGTCATGCATTCAGGCGTCCCGATGGCTGTCTCTATCTACAGATGTCTGTAGTCATCAGGCTAAGTTTCAAAATTTTGCTTTAATTTCAAAATTGCATTATCAGTGAGAGTTTGAGAACTCCAACAGTTTGCACTTAGGTTTCAGGCTAATATCCCGCTGCACACTGAGCTTCTTGGTATGTAAACCATGGTTTTACTAGAAAGGGAGATTTTTCCTTCCTACTCTTTTGTTCAAACAGCTGAACTGCTGGATTACCCATCCACAACTGCTGGTAACTCTTGTTGCAGAGAATCATTTGCAGCATGTTTTTATGTTCGCCTGTTTTCCTCTGACATGCTTCCCATAGAATCTAATGTATCAGAAAAGGGAAAAAAATGCAGGAGATTTTAAGTAAGTACTAAATCACTTTTCAACATTCATAACTTTTTTTTTTAAAATTTTTTTTTAATTATTTTTGAGAAGAGCACATGTTTACCATTGCATCCTGAGCTGCTGTAGAAGGATCTGCATAACCTTCCATCCTTGTTCCCTGGGGGAAAAAAAGATGCACATATGGGCTTTTAGATTGGATCAGTGTATTCAGTGGTTGATTTTGCAGCTGTAGGAAATGCCTTCAAGTTACATGTTGTATCTTCACTTCCTCCAAGAAGAGGAACGCTGGAATGACCTTGTGAGTAGAAGAAGTGGATGAAGTCGGTACGCCTACCCCATTTTTCGTCCCATTTTAAATGAGCTTTTATTTTACCACCCCCATCCCATCACCATTTCCAGTATTATTGATGTTATATTGCTTACTGTAACTATGAGGAGAAAACAAGGGTAAGAGTAACATTTGCCATTCACTGATTGTTTATCAGTGTTCCCCCAGAACTCTTTATCAATATTTGTTATTTAAGAAAATAAGGACTAATAATGTATTCCCAGTTAATTTATTTTAAATTTGTTTTTTTGATGAGTAAAATGTGTCTTATTCATTTAATATAGACGAGAAGTGAGGTTGCTTAACCTGTAGCTCTTCATGTTTAAGCAGGGATAAATTTTCATTATTAGGGGGAAAAAACATCCAACGTTAGAAAAAAATACTTCATGTTTATAGCTTCTACATTTGAAATGTTTGCTCTTTATCTCTGTATCTCAGTGAAGCCTGCTGCTATTTCAAGTCTTACTAAGAATGTTTTCCCCAGACACACATACATAAAAATACAGATATACCTTATATATGCTGTATTGATATATGTACAGGATATATATTATGCTATGCCTTATGTGTGCTGTTAACTCCTGGCAGACCTTTTTGTCGTTATTTGTTACTTTTGTTTAAAAAGGACTTATAATGAGCACAGTGACTATAGTGAGAATGGGAGCTCATTATCTGACAAAGGTGACCAACAGTGTACTATAAAACTTCAAGTTGGTAACTGCAAAAAATTGGTGTGTTGATAGTGAGAATTCGCCTGCATGCAAAAGTACTGTGATTTAGCATATGCAGTAGCACAAAGAACATAATGTTTTAAACAGAGAACTATTTAATGCTTTTTTTCATAGTCAAATGTGGATATATTTCCTTTTTTTACATAATGCCTAGACTGGATTATGAACTGTATGTCCTAACAATGGAGAAAAGAGATCTTCAAAAATGAAAAGGTCATTTGTACTTGCACACAGACTCCTTTTGAGATGAGACAGATTGAGTAGGGGGCCAGCAGTTGAATATCCAGGGACTTAATAAAATTGTCGGTTGGCCTTTGCCTCCATCTGAAAGCTAAAGTCAAATTTAAAGTAGATGAAGGAATTCAGGGTCTCTTCTTTTGCTTTCTGCTCTCTTTAGTTCAAAAGTGTAGCCCTATTGAACTAGCTGTAACCGCAGTCACCTTAAAATTTATGACTTCTTAAATATCAAAAGTTATGAATTTTCTAGAAATGCAAGTATACTATTTGTTCTTACAGTACCTGAGCAAGGTTCATGAGCGTATCTCTGAAGTGGCCTGAAGTCTCAGAATCGATATCTTGTTGAAGATCATTATTATATTCTAGGGTAAACCAAAAAATTTATAATCTAAATCACAAATGAACATATTCTGAATAGCACTAATCTAGCAAACAAAGGAAAAATAAATAGGGTGCAAATACTTGTCCATTTTCTGTTGTGATTGTTCCACAGTAACCCAAAGCAGGTTCTACATGGAGCTAGGTCAGTCTGAGCTCTGACAGGTAATTCTGCCTGCTGGAGACCTGTAGCCTGTGCTGTGCCTCACCCTTCCACCCACCCATAGATGCTGTGTGGTGGCAGGATACTCAATGTCTCATCAAGGCAGGTGAGTGGAGCATCCAGCCTGAGTAAGGACTTTTGGAAGGAAAGCAGATACTGTACTTTTTTTGAATAAAGTATGCAGAAGTTTCTTAAAAGCCCCAAGTGTGTCTTCAGGGTATTTCAAATGTCATAGACAGCAATACATCTCCTAATGCTGTGGTGTATTTTCAAATTAAAACATTCTGCTCCAGCCTTTTGTACATAGTTATAGAGGGAAGGGAACAAGTTAGTATTGAGAAGTCATTTTTGTAGCTCATTTTCTTCATGTGTGCTAATGCTTTGGGAGAACACGTAGTAAAACTACTACTTTGCACTTTAAGACACTTTACGCATTAAGTAGGCTTCTTTCATCTGGAAGATCTCCATATTTGTTCTTGAGGCTAATATATCAATTAGGCATTTTTCTTCTGTGTCTACTCCCTGTGTGGAAAGAATTAAGTATGAAAGAAAAGTTGTTAGTAGAAGCCACAGTTTTTAGAAGAAAGCAGTACTATACTTATCAGAAGTAACAAAAGAATGTAAAGCAGTTTCTGTTGGAGCAAAGCAGAGTGTACTTTTGCGTAGCCTACCTGTTTAAATAGAAAATGACTTCAGATGAATAATAGAGCCCTGTATTTCAAATATATTCCTACTTGATCTGAATTTCAGCGTGTACATTAACCAGAGGGGCGTGAAGCAAGACTAGTGTTGACAGAAACATAATGGGCAGAATTTTAGAGCTTTAGTACAAATTTAAGATTCATTGAAAGAAATCAGATGCAAAGATTGGGCATACATCCCCAGCAAGCAAGTTTTCAGGCAATCTGAAGTAGATAGGAGCACAACTGCTACGTTTCTTTCCTTTTTTTTTTAAGATATTATTTATTTAGGAATGTTAGTGGACTCTAATGTCTACTGCAGAACTTGTTATTGAAGGTAAGCATTATGGTCGTGTATGCAGAGCTGTAAATCACTGTATTTTCCCACAAAATTTGAGGTAATTTTATAAACTTGGATTAACACAAGATACGCTGCTTCTAATATGCAGAGGAGTGGTGTTAGTGAGTATTCTGCATTTGGGATAATGGGGAGAACATGAGCCTGAGCCTGGAGGCACACATGGCCTGTTTTTTACTTTGGCCATATAAGTCCAGGTCAAGATAGAAAATTAAGCTGAAGATAAGAAAGTTTAACTTTGAGCTACATTTAGGAAAATATAACTTTAGTCAATCTTGTCAATAGTTTTAATAACAATCATCCCTGCAGTGCTACCAGTGATATTTCACAATTCTTTTAATCCCAACCACAATTAAAAATGAAGCAGTAGTTCTAAAAAATGCATTGGTTTAAGTGTCTGAAGGACAAGAAAAAAATGTTTTCTTTTTTCTTTTTTGAGCTGTTTCTCAAATTAATTTTGTTTGTGACGTACATGCATGCTTGCAGGGTCAGGGCCTTTTCCCTGTATAAATGTTTCTTCAGTTACTGAGTTTACCATGGGTGTTAAATGGGTTGTATTTATTACATGACAAGGGTGTTATTGATGATGGTTTTAGTATACCGATGAATAAACTTCGAATAGCACTGTATTTCTGATCACCTATAGTACTATGTAGTAGTACACTATCCAGTGTATTAACTTCCAGCTGTTTATCAACCATTTGAATGTAAAAAAAATCAATTTAACATGTTCAGTACTGTAATTAGTGACTGAGACTCTTAAGAAATGCTGCATTTGACAGGTACCTTCAAGGCATGCCAGAGCTCATGAGCATCGTAGGAGGCAGGTGGATACATCAAACCAACCATGACTTCTTTAAAGTGATGAGAGAGATTTTCTTTTAGGTCTGTTATCAGATCCTTGAAAATAAAAAGAAAAGGCATAGACAGGATTATTTCAGTAGTCACACTTGATTAGGACAACTTTGAAAATGTATTTTTGGTTTTCTCTGAAAACGAATAAAGATGAACTATTGAAGATTAATTCTGGCTAAATTATGTAAGAAAGGTATTCTTTTAAATAGTACCTGCTTCTTCTAATAGTATGGATGAGATGACAATAGATGCGCAAGCCAGCAAGTCGCATAGGATTATTGATTTTTGGTTCATTAGAAGACAGAAGAAAATTCAGGGCTTTACGTGCGACTTCTACTTAGAGCCTCAGCAACCTGAATACCACTGCAAAGCATCTGCAGCTCCCTTGGCACATTCCCTGTGTGAATCTATGGGAGCAAAGCACCTTTGGAATTCAAATACCATGAACACAGGCAATTTCTTGTGCCTTTGTCAGTGTTACCTAGTGTGTGAATAAATCATCCATATTGCTTTTAATACATGAAAATTCCTGCTTCGGGTTACTGGAGGGTTATGTGCTCCAGTTTGTGTGTGTATTACATTCAAAGTGAATTCACTACTTCTGACAGATGCTGGATTCATAAAAAGGAACCCTCTTCTTCCCCCACATGTGTCAGTACTTGCTTGCCAGGTACCTGAGTAATGGATAGGAGTTTCCTTCCCACTCTCCCCTTTCCCAATAGCATTCTCCAAACAGTGCAGATGCAGAGGCTTGTTAGTTACACTGCTACAGTTTCTGATTAAGAGGATACTTGTGCACTCATTTTTTTCTGTGTATCTTGCATACTGTACTGAGCAGCTGTTAGATATTTTCTGACCTAAGTCTGAATTTAAAAGAATACCAGAAACAGTTCCCATGGTAGAAACTATTGTTTTTGGGGCTGCAGCTTTTTCAAGCCTGTAATTTGGTTTTGAAACATAGCTGAATATAATTAAATTAGTAGCTAGAGCAGCAATGCATGAGGACATATGCACATTAAAAATTGAATTTATGATGAAGAAACATACGCAGTCTTCAGTGAAAGCACATCGGATGCATTTGACATCCACTAAATCACACATACAATAGAAATGAGTTTCTTAAGACTTTACTTCTGACTACATGCCTGTGGGAAAATGGATTAATAATAGTTAAAAACTACTCCAGCAATCAGAACTGAAGGAAGTACTGAAAAATAAGAAAAGACGACTAAGTTGTCATTAGTAACATTTCCTAATCGTCTCTGCTGTAGAGAGCCTGGAAGGCTAATTGTAAGAAGAAATTTTAAGGCCAGTTCAGGGTTTTGCTTTCTTTTTTATTTTCATTTCTACTTCTAACTTGTCACGCTTTACATTTGTCAAATGAATGAGAACAGCAGCAGCCATACTGAGCAGACTGAATTGAAATTAAGAGGGTGAAGGATTGGGATAACAGGTTTACCACAGATGAAACTGAAAACGCTAGTTATTACTGCCTAGCTGTGTCTTCTCTGTTGTGCAGTTTGCTACTCATAAGCTGGGACTGCTGAATGGTGCATTTGCCCAATACAATATGTCCCATAATATGGATTACAGCCAGTGAAATGCTGTTACCAGTGTGTGCTAAAGTGTCTTCTGAAGTGTAAACTGCAGCAACTTAGGGCAAGACGCATCCCATCCTAGAAAACTGCTCAGCTGTCCAAGAAGAAAGTACACTGTTCTGCTGGTGAACAGACAAATGGTGTAACACACTACCACATCAACAGTTACTGTGGAGTTTGTGAATGATCCATTTCTAGTTAACACTACGGCTTATGTCTGCATGGTAGTAGTTCTGCAAACTCGCTGTCCTCACGCTGATGGATTCAATGGCAACCATGCACTGACCTTCAAAGCATTTTCCAGTGAGCCATTAGTTTTTCAGTCTTCAGGAGAAGAAAAAAGTTGGATTTTTTTTTTTTTTTAATGTTTGGCTGTCTTCTGTGAGGGGAAGGGCACATCTGGTCAATTTAATCAAAGCATTTTTCTTTACCTTTCCAATACAGCACTTTCCATCACTAGATTTCAAAGGGGTTTTACAAAAGGTGTTGCTGTTATTTTTGTCATTTTATACTTATTTTGTTCTTATATAGCTGAGGTAACTGAGAAAAATGCAGGCATTTTAACTTTCCCAAATTCATTTAGTTAGCAATAGTAGATCTAAGATAGAATGATGATAACTGTCTCTGTGTATGTTTTTATATATAGTAAATATGGGTAATTTTGTTTTGGGTTCTTTTCGGTTTTGGTTCTTTTTTTTAAAAAAAAGCTGACTTTTTATGTCTTAAAAGAAGCTCATGGAAGGTGCAAGCAAGGGCAGACAACCTGAGAAGAATACAAGGACATTGTCTGGAAAGCTAGGGATCAGGTCAGGAAAGCTAGGGATCAGGTCAGGAAAGCTAAGGCCCAGTTAGAATTGAGTCTGGCCAGGGTGGCCTCGCACAAAGTGTTGTGGTCAATGGCTCAATACTCATTAATTGACCGGTAATAACTGTTGTCCCTCAGTGGTCGGTTGGTGACATCTTTGTTGGTGACATGGACAGTGGGATTGGGTGTGCCCTCAGCAAGTTTCCCAATGACACCAAGCTATGTGATTCAGTTGGTATGCTGGAGGGAAGGAATGCCATCCAGTGGGACCTCGACACGCTTGTGAGGTGGGCTGATGCCAACCTGATGAAGTTTAACCATGCCAAGTGCAAAGTCCTACACCTAGGTGGGAGCAATCCCAGGCACAGCTACAGGTTGGGCAGAGAAGAGATTCAGAGCAGCCCTGAGGAGAAGGACTTTGGGGTG
>JAOEHY010024885.1:0-16946 GCA_025447955.1 Psilopsiagon aurifrons | reverse complement strand
GAGAAGAGAAGGCTGTGTGGAGACCTCATAGCAGCCTTCCAATATCTGAAGGAGGCCTATAGGGATGCTGGGGAGGGGCTCTTCATCAGGGACTGTAGTGACAGCACAAGGGGTAACGGGTTTAAACTGCAACAGGAGAAGTTAGATATAAGGAAGAAGTTCTTCTGTGAGGGTGGTTAAGCACTGGAACAGGCTGCCCGAAGAGATGGTAAATCTCCCTTGGTGTTCAAGACCAGGGCGGACAGAGCCTTGGTCGACATGATCTAGCATGAGGTGTCCCTGCCCATGGCAGGGGGGTTAGAACTAGATGATCTTAAGGTCCTTTCCGGTCCTAACCATTCTATGATTCTAATTTTTTTGAAATACCTTTCAGAGATTCAGAAATTTAACATTAAGCAGCTCAGACGAGTATTGTGCTTTAGATTATGAATGGAATTACATGGTATGAGGTCTGAGAATGCTGATGCTTGAGATGAGAATATAAACCGGCGCATCAGATACAGCTACTTGTAATTGCTGGTATGGTGTTTCTCTTTGGTGTTTCAACCGAAATGCAATACTACTTTACTGTGTATTCCAAAAAACTTTTATGTAATGCAGACCCCCCAAAAAAACATAGAGAAAGAAATAAGTCTGTCCAGAAATTCTGCTTTAGTCAATAAAGGAGGAGAATGAACTAGGAACTGTTCATGTCTCCTTTGTTTAACTTTGTGAGTGGCAGATGTACTTCTGCTGTTATATAAATGACAATTTGAAACTTGTAGAGGTATCAGTAGTTACATGAGCAGAGTTGTGTGGCAATCTGTTGGTGCCAGCCAGCTGCCTGACAGGCTTTTAATTCCAGTGATTGACCTGAGAGAAGGGCTGAGCAACTGCACTGGATGCAGGAGAGACAGAAGTAATGAAAGTGCAAAGCGTTGTGTCATACCCTGCCGTACATGTCTCTGTACGCCTCAGCAATCATAAGTCGCTGTGAATTGCAGCGCTGCGTGAGGATATCAATCAACACATCTTTTTCACAGCCTGTAAAGGAAACATGAAACAGGCTGTATTAACAAAGTGTTGTTACATACTTACTTTTGTGATTATTCATGTTTTGTTCAAGAAAATTAAAGTTATTTCTTGAAAAAACAGATAAATGGATTAATATCCTGCTGGAATTTACTAATATCAGTGATATTTACAGTGCTTATATACCTTTCATTTGCTGGTGTAATACTAGCAAAAAGTGAAGTAGCCTGTTATTATCAGAAGCATCACCATCTCTCTGAAGCTCAATGGACTTGAAAGCATCAATAAAACAGATAGAGGCTTTCATCTATTCAGAACAAGGCACATTAGCAGAGTTTGTGGCTGAGCCTGGGAGGTCATACTTGTATGCCTTATTGATATTGAATAAATTATCATTTCAAGATTAGGGATCTCTTATGGGGATGAAAAATTATGATCAGACCATTTGAAAAATGGAAAGATACATATTTTAAAAGGAATTGTATAAGTTATGTAGTTTTTAAAAAGTACAATATTTTCACCCATTTCCAAGGGTATTTTATTGAAGGTTACCTATGATCTTTTGCTTGATGGCTAGAGAATACTGCTAAACCTTTATAATGAATTAGTATTTACTGCTTATGAAAAAGAACATACTCTGAAAATCATTGTATAACTTAAAATTTTTCTTTCATCTCAGAAGTTGGTGCTTGAAGATTTCAGATGCCTGAGTATTTTAATGAAATCCAGCATAAATGTATGTCCAGGGGTAAATCAATTGACTTTATTATATTTGCAGCAGAGATGAATTAGGCTGGAAAGCACAGGGATCAGCCAACATCTGAATGGAATAGATGCTCAAGTTTCTACCACTCATTGTTATATAGGCATATATATATGTGTTACAGATACACATTCTGTTCCTGTTACAGCTTCCTTATGCAGATTTTATTATATGATATATAACTGACAGGCTTCATTTTGACACAAATGTAATTGGGCATTGAATATATATATTTTTTAAGCTGGCAGAGGAAGTCTGTATTTGTTCATGCAGCAGGTTGAGTTCTCTTTCTTCTGGATCATTTAGCCACAATTACATCAGATTTTTAGTAAGATACTGATTTGACATCAGTCTGATTCATTTCCATCAGGCTCACAAAATAGAAGTATTGCTGCAACCGTACAAAGGATTGCTTATTAAGTTTTTTAGAAAAGAATGCTCACTAAGAATATGTACAGTTTATATCATCTCTACAGTAAAAGACAAGAATAATTCAGGAAAGTTTTAAAAACCTAAATAACTTTATTTATTTGTGTAGTACCAGTGGTATCAGTGGGACAGTATGTGACTGAACATTCTCACAAGAATGAATGTCGTGTGCAAGATTCAGGGCCAGGTTGTCAGTTCCTGTAAAGGCTATAGAGATTTAAACTTCTCTGAAGCTGAACATTTTCTTTTGCCAGGGGTCCTGTAAATTATATGTTCCATGGACTTTGTTAGGTAAATGAAAAGTGAGGTTAATGCACACGTATTTACAGTATTAAATGGAGACAATCATTTCTGCATTGTCGTGTCAGAGGCATGGCATTTGAAGTACTGTTTGAAGTTTAGCAAAATGTTTAAAACTTTTCATCTGTAGCCAACTGAATCAGAAAGATAATTCAGATCCTCCTCAATCAATAATTCTCATTGTGCTTCATTTGACTTTAAGTCTGAGTCCTTACATTTCCATTAAAGAAACTGAAAACAGAGTGCAAGATTTGGTGCTGTACAACTTTGTGAAAAGCCCAAGGGATATAAAAATTCTGATACAGAAAGCAATTTTAATGTGAGGAAAATGTTTCAGGTTGTAAAAAAAAAAAAAAAAAGAAATCAATATTCTGACCCTCAGCAATACCAACAATGTTCAACAGGAAAACACAAAGATCTAAAAAGAGAACAGTGCTTTGATAAACGTTTTTTTTTTCTTGGTACATAGACTGAAAGCAAAAATTACTCCTGAGTGAAATATTATACTATAACTTTCTACTCCATTTATTTTTATTTCTTGATGACTGATTAAAAGACTTAACAGTCCCTGGTAATAAGTAATTCTTGAAGTTACAATTACAAACCTGTCCTTTTTTGGCCCTCAGCATAATGACTTAACACAGAATTCTGTTTTCTTTTTCTTATTTTCTCAAGCAAAGCATTCATTACTGTAAGTGTTGGTACAGATTTTAGGTTAATCTTAATCACCTCTTAGTTTCTGTAAATGCAAATATGTTATTTGTTTGGACATCACCAGTGTCTTATTGTGACCTTGAAGAATCAACAGATATTTGGTGACATTGTTAATTTTATGAACTTTCATTTAGCCTAATGCTTTTTGTTTCTGAGAGCTTTCTAACACCCCCATCCCCCAACGACAACAACGAAAGTGCTAGGATTAATCATGATACTCACTGATTCCCTGTAGGGCTCCTCCTAGCAACTGGGCATCCATAACAGGGTTAAAATTTGGAGCAGGAAAGATGGTTCCTTGTGTCGGCTAAAGGAGAAAGCAGCCTTTAACTAAGGTGGTTTACATCTGTAACACTTCATATATGGTTCTGTTGAAAACTAACAATCATAACATTAAATTGTCTTTGCTTCATGGAGAACAGGACCAAAACTTGCAGTAAGTCCTGGGAAGAGAGACTATATTTGAAGAAGTTTCTCCTAGCATGAGTTAGGCCTGAAAAAAATATAAACTAATGCTAAGTAACTTTTTTGCATTAAAATGTAATCACATATTTGTTCCTCTCTTCCAACCTTTTTCTGAAAATCATGTTTTATCTTTCAGAGTTAATCCATGATTTTCCTGGCAGTCTTCAATATCTGTTTCTCATGGTATTTCTAATTTGAAAGGACTAGTGAGAAAATGATGAATTAAATATATAGGTTATTTTAAAATGCATATATAATACATAATCTCTGTGTAATACAGTGTTTTTTTAAAATAAATGATGTTACTGCATAATGTCAGGTAGCTTTCTGATATTCCATGTAGAAGGCAGCGCTCTTTCTCTAGTTGCTTTGCAACTCATTAAATTACAGTCAGTTCATTCTCAGTGATACTTTATTTCATTTTTAAGAAATCTGTGAATAATAAACAGAACTGATGTATTCATTTGAATAGAATCACAGGCCCATACGTATACATAAGAAAATAACTGAGGTTGGAAGTCACTTCATATTGTCCCCTGGTTAACCTCATTGGTTCCTCTCAGGGTTCTACCTGCTTTTCCAGATGCACCAAGCATAAATATTATCTTTTATAATGACTCCTCATCTCAGTCAGTACATGATTGAAATGAAACTGTTGACATGTACTTTTCAAGGAAAAATGTTTTATAAATACAAATTGGGTATTTTGTATCTTTAATACCTCCTAGAATAAGGACTTACAATAGTTAAACTAATTAATTTGTTTGCTCACTTTACATATGCTTCAAAACCTTTTATATGTTATGCCTTCTGTAGTAATGACATACACGTACAGATTTCGTGTATGGCCGCTAATCAAGGCTTCCGTGGCTTGTAATTTTAGCAAAGAATTAAAAATCATCAAGCAAGAAGTCAGTATTTTAGATTAGAATGAAAACATAATTTCTTTCTATGTTTGATCATTGCTTTAGACCCCCCAAGCAAAGGTAAGGGCAACAAATTGTCAGTGGCTAAGTGATGAAAAGAACCTATGGTCAGAAATTTAAGATTTTTAAAGAAGTTGCTTGAAAAAGTACTAACAAAGCAACATGCCTTTACACAAGGAAGAAAGTAATCACTAGTAGAGAAATATTCTCCTGTCTTTGACTTATTATTTAAATACAAGGACCTACCTTTCCAACTGAACATAAAATGAATAGTGCCTTTTTACTCATTAAAACAGGAAAATATTGAAGAAAAAAATAATCTTTTGGAGATACAGAGATAAATAGTGGCCATAGCGAAGACAATGAGACCATGGCAGTTTTTATAGGTTGATACATGTTGTCATATCTAAAATGAATTGCAGACTCATCCTTAAGATATATGCTCCATCGCATCCTCCTTTGTCAGCATGGGACTTGTCTCTGTAGCCTGGGCTTCCCTTGTCACTTAGCATATCTCTAGGGTAGGGCTCTGCAGATACTAGCCTCAGAAATTTGAGAGTTTATATCCTCATGACATTGTAGTTACTGACAGTACACATACTTCTTCAGATCTTGCTCACCAGAATTTTCCTATGCACATGCCATTTGCAACCGTACAGAGTTGTAGTGCTGTTTGGCTAGGTGGTATGTGGGGCTCCATTTCCTCCTCCTTGTTAGCATGTCAAATAATGCTGTTCTTACCATTATTTGACATTATTCAGTCGTCACTCTCTACAGCTCAGGAGATAGAAATGCTTGAGTTCTGTGCCTGGTGAACTGGACAAACCAGCTCAAAGCTTACTAATAAACAAAATGCCTGTGGAAGGAAGCGCTAGAAGAAAATGTTAGAATGCAGAATCAAAAATACATATTGATACATGTTCTGAGTTAGGAAAAAAAATAAATTTGGCTTTCTTACCCATGCTTCCCAAAGTATCTGAGACAAAGAATGCTCATCAGTCTTGAGGGGAAAAAAAACAACTAAAAACCCAACACATTATCAAATACTATGTTAAGGTTGCCAAAACCAGAAGGCATTTTGATGGGAATAATAATAAAGAATAATAGGATGCAAATGGATGAAAGTAGCAGATACGAGATTCAAAGACTGTGAGCCTGCACTTTAAACAAAAGGTGGAAAGCAGAAGCTTATCTGGCATTCCATGTGAGTGCTTTCTGAGCCTGTCACAGCCATGGCTGGTGTGAGTTCAGTGTGATTACACAGGGATAAACACTCGCTGTTTGTTGTAGCCTTTTTTTCTCTATGTCCAGTAACAAATAATCTAAGAATGCTGTGTGATACATACTGTGGCAAGAAAAGCCAAGGAAATTTACTGGTATACAGTTCAGTGGAGACAGGGACTGATTCTTGGGTGCTGCAGTACTGTCTGTTCCTCTCTGAAGTAAATCCGGGGTGGACAATCTATACTCCTGTCACAGAGGACAGGGCCTTAGGGCCATGGCGGCAGGTGGCACTACTGTCCTGTGGTCGCAGGTTGCTACACAGCAGGTGAGAAAGAAAAAATTGATGCAAAAGCAATGCACAAACCAAGAGGTTGATTTTCTGAGCAAGTGACTGCCTAATGCCCTTTGGTGTCGTTTATGGGGAGAGCAAAAGCATGAAAGAGATGGTGTAATTTTAAGTTGTGGAGCAAGACTGAATGCTTACACTAATCTGTACTGAGAGAGAAACTTAGAGGTTGTGGCAGGAATTTCTTTTGCAAAGATTTGTTACAGTCTTGTCATTTTAGAAGCATCTGTGGTCACAACATTCTTCTGTTTGACATTCCTCGGGAAAATAAGGAAATACATCAAAACAGCAGTCCTCTTGGGAAAGCTGGGACTCTGCTTCCAGGATGTAGGGCCCAGGGTGCAAAATCATGTTTTCCCCCCAAATTATACAGGGTTTGCATATCGAGGAAATGCATACATAGCAGCAGGGTTCATCACTGCACAAACTGAGGGAGCAGAGCAGTAGAGGCATTTGGTAACTGAATGAAATTACAACAGGTTGAATTTTGATCAGGGAGCAAGCAGCTACATGGGAACAGGTTGTGCCTTTCCATTATCTTTGATTAGAGAATTCCTACTGCCCTGTTTGGAAGCAGGTCATTTTTAGGGTTGATTGAACACCTGAGCATAGTTACACGTACTGCTACTTCATTCATTTCCCCTGAAGTCAGCTGTGACTGACCAATAAACTCCTGTAATGGAACAAGGCTCAGAGAAGCTGGGTTAGGGCAGTGTGCCCACGAAGCTCCAGGAAATAATGCAGCTTATGACTGACCACAGCTGAGGAAAGCTGATTTTATCTCAACACAAAGGGGACAGAGGGTGGCCTTTGTTTTGGATAAACAGCTATCAAGAGTTGAGTGGATGAAGTGGTGGTGTGAATGTTTGTACCTGAGTTCATTAAAAGGGTGTGAATGTCTCCCTGAGTTAGCCAGACCAGCATGAGGGGAATCAATACTTGTGTGTCTCAGCCCAACACAGTATAAATACCCAACAACTAGTAAAATAATTCGGGAGAGAGTGATGTGTTTGAGCTAGCTTTCCAGGGCCTGGGGATGCCTAACACTGTAGCAGTGAGCACATCATAAAGAGAGTAAAGGGGATCTCATCAATATTACATTTGTATTGTGTTTTCAGTACATTTTGTACTCTGGTAGATTGAAAATACTGAGTAAAATCACTTATCATGAAACAAGTAAATTTGATATTCTACAGCAAGACCTCTATGCATGGAATATCTAAAAGAACCTGGTGAGAGAATATTGGACTCTTGATAGTAGGATGGCCAGTTTCGAATCTATGACCATTTTGTTTTCCTCACACATCTTTTTCTCCCTTAAACTCTAAAAAGCATAGGGAAATTGATAGTATGATCTTGTGACTTTCCTTCCACATCCATCAAAATGGTCACTGGAGGGATCCCAAGTCATTCTCCTGTTGAGATTTTTAATGTTTAGTTTTAAAAATACATGTAATTCTTCCAAATATCCGCCAGATGATGCTGAACAGCAAATGAAATTTATGTGAAAGAAAAAAGTTACCTACATAGAGAAGACATAAACCTTTAAACACCCTCCAGTGGATGAAATGTCCAACTGGGTCCTGAGTAATTCAAGCAACAGCTCCCCATCGATCAGGATGAATTATTAGGAAGGCCAAAGCAGTGGTACCATCACCAGATTCCAGCGGCTTTGAGGCTGCAAGTGCATTACAATAACTCCTTCTAAAGATTAGTTGAAAATATTTCACAGGACCAGAGAGCACATCATAAATCAAAGTGAATAAAAGCCTGCAGAATCACTACAGCTTCCTCTGCAGAATAGAAAACATGAGGTGGCAATTGCTATGAGACAGACCATTGAGAATTACTGTGATGATCATCTTAAAAAAAAAAGGGGGTGGGGGTGTGTCAATGCACCCAATTCATGCATTTATCAGAAGCCATCCTAGATAGAAACAGCATAAAAACCAGTTGTTGTTGTGCCCGGCAAGAGCAGTAGTAAATTATGAGAAAAATCAGTACGGAGCATGTTCTGCACCTTGAGCAGTAGACTGCTATAGAATAGAGACAAAAGAATTCAGGAGAATAGGATCAGCGGAGTAGTGGTTTAAGGAGGGGAGGAAGGCTAGGACTGCACTGACATCATCTCTCCCTTTCTTAAGGAATAATTTGACAATTGTAGTTCAGTGCTTCTAGGTTATAAGGTTAAGAATTAAATTCCAGCATTTTGTCTAAAGACTAAGTTTCTTTGATTTATAGAAAAGCAGGCTCTTTGAAAGTTAAACTTTTCTGATCAGAATTCTAAATGTTAATTCAGCTTTAGTCTGTTGAAATTTGATTTATGAGTGAAACTTTTTAATAGAAGAAAATCTCCTAAAATGCCCCAATTTCCCTGTATGTTCTTAATCATTAAGCTATTTTAAGTCCCACACATGCTTATATCAAAGCGACTGGGACTATTTCCATTATCTGTAGGGAAGGTAGGCTTCTACTGCCTTCTGTGACCCTGGGCTTGATATATCTGAGTTTCCCTCTGTAGGAAAGTCCCATTGTAATTATTTGGCTGTAACCAGGTGCTGTATACTTAATAGTAAAATTCAAGGCAGAACTATCTCTCCAGACTGAAACCAAGTATGCTCTGTGACACTTTCTTCAAATAAAAGCAATTCAGAGGTTTGCTGGAGTACAGAATAACTAACTGACATGGTTGCTGAAATACAAACTGCCAAAGTCTGAAAGATGGCGAGACTTGGTGGGAACGTGGAAGAAAAGATCTAAGATTCACGCTCACACCAACTTGGTGATCCTGAATTTCACACTTAAAACGAGCATTATGTTGCTGTTTGCAGTGAGCAGAAATTACACTTTATGGCAAAGCAATGAAAGTTGTGTTGCAGTTGTCCTGGTGATGTCAAAGGAAGAGATAGGGATATGTTCACTGCATATAATTTCTGTACATATGGTGCTGTCCAACCCACCTACGCAAGTAGAACAAAACTGATTCAGAAGTAAACAATCTTTGAAAATTGAGAAGAGCAGGAAGACATTTCTGGATCATGTAATAGTCTCAGAACATCATCTAAGTCTCATTGTTAGTGTCAGAAGAGGTCTTTTTTATTGATTTCAGGGAGCTTTGGATTGTGCCCTTAATGAGCAAAACTCTTTTACTTTGCTGAGTAAAGCAAGTAGAGCTTGTTGGTGAACAGTGGGGGTTCTCTGGGGCAGTCAAAAGGCTGGAGCAGGAGCACTTGCCATGTGAGGAGAGAATTGGACTTAGCCTGGAGAAGAGACAGCTTTGGAGAGAGCCAACAGGTGCTCTGCAGTATCTGTGTGAAGAGCATCAAAGCCAGGCTTTTTACTGAGGTACATGACAAATGAGAGGCAACAGTTGTAAAACAAACCAGGGAATGTTTTAACTGGATGTGAAGAAGATATTTTTTTACTGTGAGGATAACCAAGCAGTAGAAGAAGTTGTCTGAAGAATTTGTGGAGCCTCTGTCCTCAGAGGTTTTATGAACAGAACTGGGCAAATCTCTACCACCTTGTCTGAATGCAGCGTTAACCTTGTTTTGATAAGGAGGCTGGGCTAGATGACATACAGCCTGCCATTCAATCTAATAATTCTATAATTTCTTTCAAGGCCAAAAATTGACAGGAATTTTGCCAATGACATTTTTAAGATAACTAAACATTATCAAACACCGATTGGTCTCAATGGCATGGGATTAATACGGAAACTTGCATTATGTTCTGGGGGCCCATCCTGTAGGGTGTATGCCAATTCCAGATGTACACTTTGAAGAATTATGAACTTTTTGCAGGATCAGGCACAAAACTTAACATTTGTGTCTGTGATCACTGGCACCCACTATACATAATGTTCCTCTGCCAAACATGATAGGAATTCACTATCAAGTTCAGTTACTGGTAGGGACAGAGGGATGGACAAATATGCAGCCAAATTTTATGAAGAATCCCAACGGGAAATGCCTGATATGGTCACGGAGAGAATAATTCCACAACTTAAAAAGACTGTTTTAATTTTTGGCATCTGGATTCTAGCATTGCTCATCACAGGCACACTGTTCTGCTGGAACACTCTGCAAGCGTAGTATTCAGCATGGCAGGACTTTCTGCATTACAAAGGAAATGCCTTTAAAGAGCAGGTGAGGAAATTTATTGTTCAGAGCAATTTGGCCTTTTATGGGTTAGTTTAGACCAGATGCTGTATGTGAGCATGGAGAAATGGTTTTCATGCTGTCTTTCTTCTGCAGCATCCTAAAGAAAAGAATACTTATTATTTAGGAGGAAGAAAATCAACAATATTTTGCTTTTTTTCTCACAAAGTATCCAAATGCCTAAAGGTAAGGCAAACAGATCTCCAGAGGTGATTCAGGGATTTTTGACTTCAGTGATTTTAATCTTCTTTTTGACGTCAGTGTATCCTCATCTAGAAAACCACAGATCTTGTCGCAGAGAGGTGGTCCAGGTGGGCTCTTCATATATGTATCTATGTTTGTCCACATGTGCATTTAACTCTTTTGAGAGGAACTGATTCCAAAACAGCCATGCAGAAAGAACAGGTTTGTGTGATGGTAATGTAATGAATCAGAACAAGAGATTGGAAAGAGACTGAGAAATGATAACTTGCATTCTACCTTCCTTCTGTGCAAGAGCAAGTAAACTACAGCTGTTCCTGACCAAAGCCATAAGCAGTTCAACAAAGGTATCAGTAAAAGCTGAGGCTGCTTTTATCCAATTATGTGTAAAGTTCAGGCAATTCAGTCTTGTGATGGAAAACGCAATCTCAAGTATGAACAGCCTTCTAATAATATTTGTTCAGTAAGTCGTTCTGATGATAACAAAAGTCACAGTCAGACTCCTTAGTCTGAATGTTCCCCATAGGGAATACCCACTAAAATAAAATGCTTTCTTTGTTAGATAACTACATGGTATGAGTTGGCTCTACTTTTGCAATGATATTCTTTGGGTGCAGCTTTATGAAATAAAAATTTCATTAGTATTTTGATTTACTGTGAGTTTAGTGTATGTGTTACACTTCATTTGAATAATACATGGCAGTAATAGAAAGGGTACTTGTAAATATAGAAAATTCTTTCTTCAAAGCCTCCCATCTTTCCCTGTATATGGATTTTAGAGAGGTCACAGATGTAATCTTTTCTAATTTTTGGTAGTTTTACCTCTGTGGTACTGTGGGGAGCCATTTTCTGTATGTAATCTCTGATAATGTCATCCTGCATTGCTGCATCTGGCAGAACTGCTGCTGTTCACATTTTGTACATCTCATTCTTGGTCTTGGGGGACTCCATACTATCCAGTTGTTCATATATAACATATGTAATTACTAACAAGGGTGACGTAAATATTAAGGAGATAATCTTAAAGAACCAAGTAAATTTTGAAAGTAATACTTCCATTTCTTTTTTTCATGTTTCTTATGCTTCTGAATAATGGTATATTAATCTTTTGGGATTCCTTGCAAATATACTTAAGTTTAAAGTGTGCTGTTAAGACTTTTCTCTTCTAAGGTTTTGTTTAGGAAGAGTAGACAAGAAACTAATATGTCAGCCTCTCCACTCAGTCTTGTGTAAGCCCTGCTTTCTTGCTTGCTGTTTGCTACAAGTGATTTTTCTGTTTTGTTGCTGAGTCTCACTGAGAAAGCTGCCACTGCTCCATGACTGACTTAATGTTGAAGAATCAGCAGACATCCAGGAAGAACATTTGCATGGGCTGTGCAGTACATGTCCGCGTTCTGTCTGTATGCCTCAGCAGGGAAGTCTCCTCCACTGATTAGGATCTAATGAGCTCTTTCATACAAACTGCCAATTTTTCTCCATTCCCATCCCACAACACATGGAAATGGGAATAAAAAATAAATATTTACCAAAACTGAGAATCCATCAAAATACTTTTCAGAGAAAGCCTATAATGAGGTTTTGATGGCTTTCTGAGACCAATTATGGACCCCGTTGTCTGCAGTTGCTTCTTGCTCTCTTCTGTGATTACAAAAACCAAAAAAAAGGGCTAATCAGTGTGTCTTTATATGTTTAGAAGCAGAGGGAATAGAGAGGTGTTATTCATACCATTTATTTTGGAGTATTTTGGTGCACATCAGAATATTGAAATTAGAAACTTAAGTTCTCTCTGCTCAAGTGGTCTGAAAGGCTGACTAACACATAATTATTAAGTTAATTAAGCCTAAAATAACTTGTCTAAATATCTCACACAGTTAAGAATTAGTGTGTGATCTATTAGATTTTTTTATAATAGAGTCAGGCTATTGCAATATTATTGCGAATCTTATGTAAATACCAATTTTAATGACTTAAAAGCAAAATAATTTCTTCTATGCATTATTTGATAATGTATTACCAGTAATATCAGACAACATACTATATGCAGATGCAGTGTTGATTTTTTATATACCGTTGGTGTCAGTAAATTAGTAGAAGAGAGGAAACTGAACTTCCTGTCTTCTCCAACTGAAATGGATCTACCTGTGTTGTCAGATGGAGATCTTCTTCCTATCTTCCTTTAATTATGAGGAATAGATTAGTTGCATAGTAATTAAAAGAGAAAGTAAAAAACAAAGAAGGAAATCCCTTTTCAGTTCTTAAGTGGTCTAGTAAACAATGCAAGATGCCAAATTGCAGAAAACCAAACACATTAGTAAAACCCATTCAATATGTATTACTTACATATATGCAATATAATTTTATGGCAAGAAATATTCTGTGGATGAGATTGGAATATTTAATGCAGTTATATTTTCAAATAAGGAAAGAAAAAAAATATTCAACCTCCAGAAAATTCTGTATTGATCTGTAAATTTGTATTGGGAATGCACATGCAAAAAGCATTTGAGAGGAGCAAATCATTATTCCTATTAATAGTAATTAAAGTCCTTAATGAACATAATTATCAGTATGCTAGGTGCAAAAGCTGTTTCATATTTTGCTGTTTTGAATTGATAATTATAGCAGCTTTCAGAATGGAGATTTAAAATTGCAGAGTGAACCGTTGTTTTCTTGCAGAGTGATAATGAAACCATTTAAAATATTGCTACGTTTTATTCAGGAGGAAGGATAATTGACAGCTTCCCTGTGTTGTTTTGCTTTGTAGAGGTAGCATTTCTTTGCTTAGAAATACTTTTCACCTTGTGAACCAAACCAAATGTTTCTAAATGATAAAGCCATTCACTTTATGCAGTTACAGACTGTGTTGTGAAAATATAAACCCACCAAAATCGTGCCATGAACCGGTATCTTCTGAATAACTTGCATTTTTGTATTTTATACAGTTAGGTAGTAGTATGCACATTTGTGTCTTATGTAACAGCTAGGTACAAGTATAGAGAACACAGTCTCAGAAGGAGATAAAAGACAAATTATTTTGTCTCAAAAGATCTAAAATTGTGAGATTCTTTGCATTTTAATCTTCATTTCGGGCACTTCATATGTACTACAGATAACCCCAGAGTTAGACCCAAATCACAAACCAATTCACTCTACCTGAGATTAATTTCTACCAGTAGAGTGAAATAGATCCCAACATGTGTGACAATGACTCAAGAGCAATGCAAGTTTTGCAAGATTTCAGAGAACAGATCATTATACTCACATAATCTCCACAATACATTCTTATGCAAGTCTTCAAGTTCTGTTGAGATGAAAATAGGAGCTTTCCTAGAATTAAAGTAACAGTTCAGTAAATTGAATTGTTATAGTTAGCTCTTATTCTGTTTTGAAGAACTGAGAGAAACCATCCAATCAAACTGATGCCAAGTACTTTATGCTCCAAGGTAACAATGAAGGCAGGATCGCAGCTTGGTACTGTACGTCCTTGGGTTTTGTGGATTCGCTGTGTACTTAGTCATTAATCATATGTGAATAAGTATGATTATAACGTAAGTAAACAGAGGCATTAACACAACACCCTCTGTTCTGCTGTGTTGATTTTAAGAATCAGAATTCAGCTAGTCACAGAAAGAAACACCTATAGAAAGTGCTTGTGTTAATGATTTACTTTTCAGATTGGGTCTGCTCTAGTTCCTTTTTTCCTTGTGCTGAAATTGCTCAGCTCATCACTTTTTCTAATGACTATTTGTTACCTGGCACACATAGGAAGATGGTTTGTAACCCTCATGCGTTACCTGGAGTGATGAGGGCAGACCCTTGGGCCTCAGTGGAACCATGTCGATGCAGGTCTTTTCATGCAAATTGCAATTTCTTAAATCCTTGAAAGAGCTGATTAACAATCCCATAACATTGCTCTATTCAGAGACTTATACAGAATCCAGGCTATCCAACTGACAGCAAGCCAGTGTTTTTCATAGTTAATAACATGTATTTTTCTGTTACCTATTACTGTGATAAACCATTGAGAAAATTCAGAATATACAGTAAAGGTGCAGAGTCAGCCTGCATATCCTGTAGTACAACATGAATAAAACACATGCGCTACCATTATCCTGATATGGTACCAGTATAATGAGGTAATTTTTCTGCAATGGTTGGACAGGAATAGAAGCTCAAAATCTGAGTTAAATTACTTCAGTGTTTTTTTTATTTTCTTCATGTATTCATCACATGTTTTGTAGCACTTAGTAAAAGCTGGTGGGTTTTTTTTCTTACGATTTAGGAAGACTTTGGAATGGATAAAAAAATAGTTTACTTTGTAGCCTTAATATCTTAGCAACTCTTCTAATCTTTAAAAACTGTCTCTGGGTTTTTATGAACTCAGTGGTATTGATTTGAGTATAAGCTTTTGCATGTCAGCCTGTCTTATATACAAGGACTATATATGTACTTAGAAATAGTTGGAAGAGTTTCACATATGCCTGTAAACCATGTGGTTCAGACTGGTGTGTCTTTGCTTTCTCTGTTTTCATGAGGGCTGTGGTAGATACTTTTCTTTATTAGATTTATACCAAGCACTGACTTTCATCTCTGTATCTCAAGTGCTCTTTGAGGATGGCTGGGGAATATAGTCCCACTGTACAGCTAAGCAAAATGTTCCATAAAGAATCCGGTCTGATCAAATGGAAGATGGCACATGTGGTGCCTAGAGTAGGAACCAGTCTCCTGGCCATACATATTTTATAGCAGTGACAAGAATAGGAGAACATTTTAAGCCTCTCTTTTTCAGACTCTAGTTTTACATGCTTTTCCTTGCTGTGATTAATATAGTTAATCTTCAGTACAGACAAAATGGATTAAGTTTACAGGATTACAATAATGTTTTAGTTAGCTTGTGTCACAACTTTCAGTGGTCAGGAAGCATGGGGTATAAAAAAGTAGAAAAAACTTAATATCATGAGCAGTATTATGAATAGAACTTATTGTAAACTACTGATACCTGGCATATAATGTGAGGAAAACACTTATCTGATTGCTGAGCTAAATTCTGGATTTAATGAATCTTTCTGAGAAAAGCTGTGAGAGTCTAGAAAAATGGCAGAGAATGTGTTCAACAGAAGGGGAGGTTTCAACCTCTTTCTCTTTCGCTATGAGCATCCTTTGTGTGTCCTTTCCTGTCATCCTCCCTCCAAGGCAGGGCTTATGACAAGGAAATACATAGCCTATTTGTTCACATAATGCTCAGCAAAATGGATCCAATGTTTGTGTTCCAGAGTGAACATATTGAATTTCATCTCACCTTTACACTTCTTTCAAGACTTGGTAGGTCAGCAGTATGAGTAAGGGGATGACCTTATCCTTTCCTCAGGTAGAAAACCGAAGAAGTTGTTTTACAAGTGGTTTCAGCAATCTCACGTTTAAAAAAGATACGGACTACTGGACAGACTGCAGAAAAGAGGAGGAATAATTACTTACACAGGGAGACAGGAATCACTAGGTTTGTTTAGGCTGAAGAAGAGTAATAGGGACCTTAACAGTGCAAGAAAATTAAAGCTGTTGCAAGAGGAAGTAGAAAAAAAATAAATTGTTCTCTTGTTCATAGTGGACTGGACAGATGAAAGGCCTTTTTCTGTTTCCTCCTCTATCTAATCTTTGCAATTCTCACCCAGTTGTAGGGTGAGATTTTTATTACTGTTCTGGGCACCTGTTTGCTTTCCTTCCTCTTTCTTGGCAAAAAGGTTCCTGTTTCTGTTCCTTCTTAGTTTTCTTCTCTCTCTTTGTTATGTTTTATCTTTTTGGAGAGACATAATTCTTTTCTGTAAGAGTGACGAGGGGTCATATCCTCTTCAAGTCCTACCAGAAAATGGGATTTTTCCCCTGTGCTAAAGGTTCTTCCTCAAACTTCCTCTGTTCTGCTCACTGATGTGATGAGCCTTAGACGTTGAAACTGATAATTTCCATGTCATTCTAATGGAAACCCTGAGTAAAGATAATGAGACATAATTAATTTCTAATTAGGGGTACATATACTTCTAATCCAGAACAGTTTAATTAAAGTGAAAAGTAAAAATGATTTAATATGAAATTATTCTATTTGTTTACCCTGAAAATTAGGTTTTAGCATGTCAGTTGCATATAAATTAAAATTAAAATTCATGTTATCGGTATAGAATCATAGAATAGTTAGAGTTGGAAAGGAACTTAAGATCATGTAGTTCCAACTCCCCTGCCCTGGGCAGGAACACCTCCCACTAAACTATGCCACCCAAGGCTCTGTCCAACCTGGCCTTGAACACCGCCAGCGATGGGGCATTCACAACTTCCCTGGGCAAACCCATTCCAGTGCCTCACCATCCTTACAGTAAAGAATTTCTTCCTCATATCCAATCTAAACTTCCCCTGTTTAA
>JAOEHY010024880.1:0-10020 GCA_025447955.1 Psilopsiagon aurifrons | reverse complement strand
TGACTGCTCTGTAGTTCCCTGGGTCATCCATTTTCCCCTTCTTGAAAATGGGGGTTATATTTCCCTTTTCCAGTCATCAGGATCTTCACCTGACTGCCATGATTTTTCAAATATGATTGACAGTGGCTTAGCAACTTCATTTGTGGCTCCTTCAGGACCCGCTAATGGATTTCATCAGGTCCCATGGACTTGCATAAGTCCAGGTTCCTAAGATGGTCTCGAGCCAGATCCTCTCCTACAGTGGGCCCAGGGGCTTCATTCTCACTGTCCCTGTGTCTGCCTTCCAAGTCTTGGGTGGTGTGGCCAGAGCATTTGCCGGTAAAGACTGAGGCCTTGCAGAGGTATTTTTTTTTTTGGAATTTACTCGGTGCAGCATGAACTCAGTGACTGAAAAGTACAGTAATTTAGTTTGGTTGGGTTACAATGGGATATCAGAAAACCATGATTGTATTTTTCTTTTTTGACTGATGATAAGCATTTTTGTGTTTCATTGTTTTGTGATCTTGCAGACTCAGCTCTTTGGAGTTTTACTTGCTGCTGCTTCCAATTTTCTGATTAGTGTCTCTTTGAATATACAGGTATGAAATTGTTTCTCTTTATTCAGTTGTTCGTATTTAGCAAGTAACTTATGTTACAATTTGTTTTTATGGTGAAGTTCAAAATATAAATTCTGCTGGTTTTAGAAATATTCCTCTCTTTAACTGTGGTTTAACAGTGCCCTGCTGCAGTTGTTGGCAGTATGATGGCTCTCAGCCTGTTCTGCACTGTGACTCCTGTATTGGAACAGGATAAACATTTGTAAATCCTCCTCTTTCTAATGTGTGGTAAAGAAATACCAGCTTTGACCCAGTTGTGGTCTCACTGGACATCACATGAACCTGTCTCAGAGTGTCCAAATCTGAAGTGAAAATCTCAGGCACCACTTAATGTAATTAAATGTATAATGGCATAAAGGTTTTTTGAAGTATTTGGCTGCAAAGCAACTAAGACCATTTTACTTTTCATTCTGCAACTAAGATGAAATTATCTGAGTATGTGCAATTTTAAATTATGAAATCAGTGGAGGTACTCACTTTACAACTATGGCAGAAGTTTGTAGGTTAAGACTTGTAAAATACTTTCTGTATTAATAATTAGAAGGCATACTCAGTAGAAAGTTAAAGAATACATATAATCTTTTTCTTGTAGACTTCACAGTATTTTTATGCCTTCTAACTTTTAAACACAGAAGATGTTGTTATGTAAGTTGTCCAGAAAAAGTAATTTTGCTAGGTTGTATTTTGAGTTGTATATGCCCCATATAAAGCCACTTCTTGCTTTTTCTGTAAAGGATGAAACAGAAAGCTGCAGGATGAAATATTTTATTAATAACAACCCATTTTATTAATGCTGGAGGATTCTTCAACAATTCCTTTCTATTTTAAGTATCTCTAGTTGGAGAATCCCATTAAAAGAAATCTGCCAGAGAAGGCAGGCAGATTGAGATGACTGCTGCCTCTTCAATAGAATTCCAACCTGCTGACAGTGACACTACTAGGGCAGGCTCTGTTTCAACGGCAAAACTCTCTTTGGTGAAGTGAAAATTCAGTGTAGCCCATAAAAACAAGGTGTTGAGACTTTATATATTTTGCCTGTGCAGGCACTAAGTGCCAAAGGGGATGCTTTGCCAGGGGAGGCACTGAGGCATGCAGACAGACGTTTATTGACTTGTAATCTTGAAAGCATTTACTGGATTTGAATTATGTTCCAGCTTTTTAAATGCTGTTCAAGAAAACCCAATAGCTCTGCATTGCCTTTTGGCAGTTTAAATTGTTCGGGGTTTTTTTATCCTTTAAAAGAGATTTTTCTCCACTTAGTAACAATATCTTATAAGCATGAACAGTGGTTTTCCTTAGATCTCAACATTCATTTTCACACTCATTAAATGGATAAACCAAATTTTATTGTTCCCTCTTCCCTTTCCCACCATGCAGTTATCCTCCCTATCTTCCCCCTTAGCTAGCTGTCAGCTAAAGAACAGCCCACCATTTGCAATGTTTTTCAGCTGGATTATATGCAGCCTCCACCTAAATACCATCCACGCACATTACTATGCAAAGCAGTCAGGCTGTAGGAGACCACTGGGCTCACTCTGCCATGTTCCCTGCGCATGTTTTCAATCATTGTGCCCTCAAGAGTTATTTCTACAAGAATCCTGAGGAGAAACCAGAGCCCAGTATGCAGTTAAGAACTTTTCCTATATGTTTTCAGCAGAAACTTAGATTCTTGATTTGAATATTATTTAATATTCTTTTCAATCAGACCTTTATTGGGCTTTTTTTGATCCATTTGTTTGTTTATAAAAATGGAACATGCAAAATCCTGGAAGTTACTGTGAGTTGCTAGCCTGTGCCTCAAGGAAGTTTGATTTCCTTATGCTTCTTTTCTTCTTGGAGGGGTAAACTTCTTAGGATTTCATCTCCTGAACATGTTCCAGAGCATGAAGCTGCAGTAATGTGCAGTGTCCTCTCAACAGGAGGAACGACTGAGGCTATGGTGTACCACAAATGTTACTGTTTGGCCCATAATCTGTAGAGCAGAGTAGAACTGGAGTATGAGGAAATTTGTTTGCAACTTCCAGGGGCTCTGCAAGGACACTTCCAAAGTCAAATATCAAGTGTTGGAGAACAAAAATTATTTTACCACCATTTATGCTACAATAACTGTCATTTGCTCTGCAATTTTTTCAACTCATGTGCGGAGAGTCTGGCAAGAAATCTGAGAAAGAGACACTATTCTGCAGAACTAGTGTGGTAAACATTGCATCCTTCCCAGTCATGACACCTTTCTGAAGCAGACTGGTGTGATTATAGCCAAATCATCTTGTTATATACAGGTTCTTCTTGTACAGCCAGAGAGAAAACAATTACAACATGTGTCAGTGATGCCTTCTCTGTGTAAAAAGCAGCATTACCAAAGTCTTGCCTGAGTATATATAATACCTGTTGATACAGCTACAACTGGTTTTCCTTCTGAAAATGATGCTTCACCCAAGATCTCATTGTAAGGTCAAACAGGAGACTGTAGCCAAATCCTAAAATCTATGTAACTGATTTAGAGTTCTCCCTAAATCAAATGTGATTAAGGGCTGCCTTTTTTATTTTGAAATCATGTTTCTGGTGAGCCTGTGTAACATGGAGCAGGAACACCATGCTACCTGGTTCCCTTCTCCTAGTTTGTTGCCACAGTTCTTATTCTGCCCCATCTCCTTCTGCCTTTAATTGTTTCCAGATTCCCAGCACATCTGCCAAGTTCTGCTTTGGGAGAAGAACAGAGGTGTGCAGTGACAGCTTGGAAGCACTACCTAGTTAGTGTTCACTAAATAATTTTCAGATTTATGCAGAAGCCTAATTTTTCAGCTGTTTCCACCACAGCTAAGAAAGCACACACCTGAAGCAGCTCTGAGTTAACAAAAAGCTCTGCAACAACAAGCTGAAAGTCATGTTTGAAAAGAAAACCTTGACACACCTGGAATTTGAATTTGACAGCCCCCTTAATTATTCCATTTTTGTCAGACATAAGAACACAATGGAAGTCTTTCTTTTCATGCATGTTCCTAATAATTAATTTTCTAGAAAAGCACTCATCTCCAACTGGCTTGCCAAATGGAGATGACACCCTACTACATGAGCAAGCAATGGTGGTGTGGGATCACCCTCCTGGGACTTGGAGAGGTGGGCAATTTCACAGCCTATGGATTTGCCCCTATTGCCCTTGTCGCGCCACTAGGATGCGTATCTGTCATAGGTGAGACAATTTCCCATTTCTTGCTCGGGTACATTAATTGAACGCTTGTGTGTACATAGAGGAATAATACTTCAAGAACTGCAGCAGGAACAGAGAGGGAAAATGTTAATGTTGTGCTTTGAAAAGGAATTATTCATATAATTACATGAGCTGACAGTTTAACACAAACCCTCTACTTAGAGATTCTTTTAATATCTTTCTTTCTGTAGTTTTGCCTTTTGTGTCACTCTGTGCCCTCTAACTCTTAGCAGTTGGTCACCCGTTAGTGTACCAGCCATACTGGCTCTGCAAGCCCTCAAAATGGGGGGCTGGCATCCTGCTGACAGCACAGAGCTGTGGTCTGATCCTAAGTACTTGCAGTGTATTTTCCATGTTAAAATCACACCAAGTGGTTTCTGCTGCCCATCACCATAATTCATGTTGACATGGGCAAGCTTTCTTGACTCCCTGCAGCATGTGAGAAAAAGGGCCTAGAAACTCCCTGACATGCTTAGTTCATTTATAGACATTGTCAAAGTTAATTTGTTCTTTCATTTGTAAACGAGTTGGACATTAGCAGAAGTCCTGTCCTGAGGTCTCATTTGTTATGATCTTATTCTTTATCTGCTTTTTGTAATTAAGGTATTGACAGGTATGAGACAAAGATGTTTCTTTGATAAAGGAACATACATTTAAAAATATGTTGCCATGTTGTGTTAATGAGGAGTGGACAGGGCAATATTGTACAAAGGCTGTGAAAAAAAGGAATACAGGGTGCAGCTATATCCCTTAATCAAGTTATTTCATATCCACAGCTGAAACACTCGGCTGAGATAACACAACAGCTCTGCATACACTCGGGCTCATTTCCTTGCTGTTCATAAATGATAACATTTCATGGTCTGCCTCTAGCTACCAGCTTCATGCTTGGAAGTGACATTGCAGTGACTGCATAAGAAGGTAAAAAAGATGAATTACCTTCCTGGTGAACTGCCCAGCTGTAGTAGAAGGAGGCAGCCAACCATATGTGGGTACAATTTAGCAGAGATAGTGGGGGAAGGAAACTGCAGGCAATTTACTTTAACCTTTCATTTTAAACCATCGCAGAATTTAGGAGAACGAGGTATAAAGCCATAGTAGTTCACCACTGCAGGAATGATTTCTCAAAGAAAGGAATTAGATATTATCTGAGATGACAATTTAAATAATATGACATATCCCAGTGATTTTGGTGGCAGTAGTTCTATCTTTAACAACTGTAGACTTTTCCAGGTGTATCTGAACACAAAGGGACATTAAGCAATCTAAAATCTAAAGTGTTGCCCAAACTGAATAAAATGCAAATATATAAAACTAGAAAGAAGTGAAAAGCAGTAGGAAGGGAAAAAAATGCCATTGGTTATTAAACTGCTACAAAGTAGATATCATATTTAGGGTTGGTTTTTATCTGGGCAGATTCCTTCTTCTTTACCTTTGCAATGTGTGAAAAACGTTGCATCTGTTTCCTCCATTCTCCATTTCCTCTTACTTATAACAAATACCAAGAAACCATTTTCTGAACTTTTATAGCTTGTTATATCTTTTTCTTTTTTAACTGACCCAAAATGCTTATCCTGGAAGACCCCAGAAAGCGCTTTAATATCTTACGTTCCATTCCCATATATCAGCTGACAGTATCCATTTCATAGCCCAAACAATAGAGCTATCTGAAATTTTATTTAGTCTAGCAAACATTCCCTTAAGGAAGAGAAAGTAAAAATGATGTAGACAGCCAACTACAGCAATAACTACCCAGTAACACTTCCTACTACTAGATACTTCGCTGTCTTCTGAAATCAAAGCCAAAAAGAAACAGAGCATCCTTTTAATTTTGGAAGAGTTCATCATTTAGGGCCATGACAAATTGACCAAGACACATGTGCATCATCTACTAAAACTGGGCAAAGGATATTTCAGTCATCAGGCCTTCCAATTTAAAAGATCAAGCAATATTTTTTTCATTAAGCTGTGACTTCTCTTAGGTGGTGGAGGGTGGACTTGGCACAGTCTGGTTGACAGTTGTTCTGTGGTACTGTTAAATGTGTGTCTGTCATAAGTTAATTTTTTAAATGAAAAATTAAGCAGCTGATAATAAGCTCCAAGTGTGCATCTGAACCTGAGTCCATGCTTCTGATAAGCTTTTTTTCCAGATTTGGTGTCAACACATCCCACATGGTAACAGCTGACTCTCAGTGGCACTGGGTACTCAGAAACTATGATGTACTGAGGGACATGTGTTTTGCAGTATGCTTGATCATGTAGGGGATTCTTTGCAGATCTCTGTCACTCTGGGTCTGTGTGACAATTTTCCTTTGCTTGGAAACTAAGGTTTTGGTGGAGGATAAGGCAGACAGGAGTCTATCCAGAACAGATTTGGGCTATACCCATCATATAACTCCAACCCTCTGAGACATGAAGCATCCTGGGGCTTAAAATAGATGGAGCCACCATCAATTATGCTCTGCTACCACATTTGACTGCTTCCAATTGGATTTTGCACTTAACCCGGTACCAATTAAATAGTGAAAAGTTTGTGCCTCATTCTACTGAGCGGGGTGCTCTAATGGCTGGGTTTAGAAAGAATCCAGCACCACAGACCGTGGATTGGCATGACACCAGTAGATTTTAATTTGGGTTTTTTAGAATTAAGCTACAAAGGCTATATTTTTCTTCTTACACAGTGGAAGTATTTCTGTGTGTGGTTGCAATGATGCAAGCTCTACATCTGTTCAGGGTTTTAAATAGTTTGAGAAGACAGCAGTTGTTTTCTTCAAGAAGAGAAATTGGTAAATTTTTAATTTAAAAGCGGGGGAGTAATACATGTTTGATGTGATCATTAAAAAGCTTTTTATACTTAAAAATTAAAAATCATCTTTTACTTGTAGCTCTGGTAATTTTTGGCTGCTGTGGTTTTTAGCTCATTGTCTTGGTTTTGCTTGCAGAAATAACTTGGGATTCGGGGGGAGGTGTTAGAGGCCAATGGTATCAGTGATTTCTTCTGCAGTTTTTATCATTCTGTAGAGTGATATTTTACATATAACTTGTTTAGACTTATATTGTTGAGATGCCTTTGCATTTTTATATGCTCTTTCTAAATAGCTGTAAGGTAAGAAGTTGCTTTAGGTCTGAAAACTGATATCCCTGAGGGTGCTTCAGGAAAAGCTTTCTCAGATATTCTCACAGAAACAGATTTCTCCCACTCACTGTAATGTAACGTCTTTGTGGCCCAAGACTAGGGGATTTTGAGAACTGTTACTATTGAGAAGTGGGTTCATCAGACTATTCTTTAAAATACTTTATTTGCACTTGTCTAGAAGGTGCAACAAAAGGATTTTCAGGGTTCTTCCTTCTGTCTGTGGTGTTTATAATGCAGTTTTCAGAATTAAGCTCACCTTAATCGTTTCTCTTTTGAGTAATTCTGCTGATACTTGGCATGCCTTTTTTTGTAAGGATGTTGGCATTAAGTCTAGGAAAAAACGTTTTGTGTTTTGTCTGCCACTTGTGCAGTACTAATATTTAATCATGTTAGAAATGCTACTGCAGGTTAGCTACCAAGAGCTTATGCACCAATGGACTAAATTCTGTATTATCTTCCTCTGTATTCAGCACACCAGTGATGTCTATCGTATAAGCTAGCTGAGATGAATTTGTTCCCAGATGTCTTGGGCAGAGCTCTCTCTCTCAAAGCTGTCTCTGTTAAAGAACATCTGTATGGCTATGCATACAGGTATTCTGGAAACTTCTTCAAATTTCTGCTAATGCTCCCTTACACAGAGCTCTGGCCCTAAAGGGGAGACCCAGGTCCTACCAGGTCTAAATGCAACCATCCTCTCATACCCAGATGCTCTCTCTTGTCTATCCTGAAATGATCCATAGTAGGTCCTTGACCTCCTTCTGCCCTTCCCTTGGACAAGAGTAAATCTGAGATGTCAGCATGACAAGATGAAGGAGGTTGTAAGCTGATAGTGTCAAGACAGGCAGATAAATTTTCTATATGCAGATTCCACCACTATATGAGACTCCATCTCACCAGAGATGATGATGCAGGTGCTCAAAACCAGCTGTGATTTATCCACCAACGCCCACAGAGTGCACATGGACTTGCCTGTCCTCGAGTTTCGTACATGGGCATTAGGAGCCATCTGTGCTTCCTCTCCTTCTGTGCATGGGAGAGAAATGCTTTTTTCTGCCCCAAGCCTATGAACAGAGCTCTTTTCTTCAAAACGGCTTGTTTTCTTCTAAATGTGCTTAGTAAAAATGCTTGGATACTATTTTTTAATATTTTTTTTCATACTACCCTTCAGTTAAACTGCATTCCTCTCATGACTGGCATTCAGCCTTTTTTTCTTGTCCCCTTCTTACTATGCAGCCTCTGGATCCCCTGTGGAAATAAGGCTCCCCCCATTCTCCATTCCCTTAACCTCCTGCTCATTTGAGCTGCAGTGACCAAATGTACTACCTTGCCCCAGATCTTGTTGATTGTGTTGACAGACTACAAGATCTTGAATTGGTGATGTATTAAACATCTCCAAATGTTGCTGTACTGGGATGGTCCTGAATCTCTTCATCTTGGAAGGTAGACTGAGGGTCTGTCTGTGTAAAGCATTCTTGGGTTGGAACTAGATGATCTTAAGGTCCTTTCCAACCCTAAATATTCTATGATTCTATGATTCTTCCAGGTCACATCTTAAAATGTGACTGGCAGCAACCACATCCCCACAGCTTCAGCACTGCCCAACAGATTTAGTGCAGAATCAACTGGGTGAACTTAAACTACATCGTTAGGTGGAGGTAGACCCTTGAGTTGCAAGAAACAGTGTAAATGCTTGGTCTCAAAGAGAAATGTTTTTCTTGTTACACAAACAAAGAGGTGTAAACATTAGTCTGAATCACGGCTAGTACTCCTCCTTTGGTATTTCATCCAGTGAAACGGGTACAAAAATATTCTGCAAAACGGGTGGGTAAACCTAGGTAGCTCTGCTAATACCAGTGTTGCCTGGATACCAGTGTCTTTTCTCCAGCAAAGTTGTCACTGAAACGTTGAATAAAGAATATTGTGTCAGGCAGCTTACTTTCAGTGAGACATTTTCAGTTGAAAATACTTTTATTGCACTTAATCATTTGCATAGATCTCCATCACTCTGGACACAGTTTAAATTTATGACTTCTGTATCTCATTTTCTACTGACTGGGTAACAAGACATGATGCTGAATTCTAGTTCTCTGTTTACCTCTTGGTATGAATCCCTCTAGATTTATCTACAGTACATCTACTAGCTAACCACAAAATCAATTTTCCATCTGAACAATAGAGTTACTGAAACAAAGAACTGTTATTTCAAGAATAAACCTAGAATTTCATGCTGTAGACAGGAACAGAGCTCTTGTAACATCATCCCATGGTTTAGGTTCAATGTGTCCCTTCACGGTCCCTCCTGAGCAGAGTCTTTCTTTGAGGTTTCTAAATGAATCTAACATTACCGATACACCTCTCCCAAAGGCCTTTCTTCATTTCTCTTTTATGCAGGAGCTATTCAGCCTCTTTTGCTTCTCCTTAGAGGCAGATGCTCTAATGTTGTATGCTGTAATAGAGCTATACCTCCCAGGTGGCCAACAGTCTCATCCATCTTAAGTCCAAATCCCTTCTTCCCTCTGTAGCACATGTACACACTGAGCTGCTTACCAGAAATCCTGGCCTGTCCACTACTGCTGCTCACCCACCCGCTTGCTGCTCATCCCAAAGAGGCCAGTCTAGGAGCTGGCAGAAAAGAGCTGAACAAGAGAAAGAGTGGCCCAGGGAACAGGAAGTTATTTCCAGGGTTCTTTTCCATTTTTCTCCAGCCTTATTACAAAATCCTCTAGACTACGGGCACTGCTCCTGTATGGTACATAGGTTGGTTCTTTCACTTGCTTTTTTGCAGGCACCATGATCACTCTCTTGGTTCATAGTTCATAACATTAGTTCCGTATGGTTTTGCAGTGGCTTTCTTCCTCTTGATTGTACTGCTGCTTCTTTACTTAAAAGCTTTTAATACATTAAAGTTTTAAAAAGCAGAATTCTATATCTTTATGAGGCAATTTCTCTTGAGCAAGCCCATTGTCGTGAATGAAAGAAAGAATGCAGAATCAAAAGAATGCCCAGAATCGAAAGAATGCAACTCCCACAGGTTGAGATAAGAACAGTTTAATAACTAAGGTATAACACAAACCACTACT
>JAOEHY010024879.1:2254-15299 GCA_025447955.1 Psilopsiagon aurifrons | reverse complement strand
GGGGGCGATGGGGGAGATAAAACCTGGGGCTGACCCGAGCGTGGTGAATGGGCTCTTTCTCTCTCCACCTCTATCTCCCTTTCCATCTCCCAGGCTTTATTCCAGGTCTCCCCGGCTAATTATTCCGCTTAGGGATAGGAGGGGGCACAGGGATAGCAGGCAGGGCTGCGGCCCCTCCATGCACCCAAGGTGGCCTCGGTGGATGGCGATGCGGGGGGCTGCTCCCATAAGCTGTTATGGGGGGCTGTGATATGACCACAGCACCCCAACACCCAGCCTGGGCACTCATTGTCTGAGCTCTGGGGTACCTGGGGTGCTGGGGCTACTGTACCACCTGGAGCTGGGGTGGGAATGGGAGGCACTTGCCATGAATGTGGGTTGAATGGAGCTTTCTGTGGGTGCCAGCACTGGTTCCCTGTGTTCCACCACCTTCTTGCTCTGGGAGCACAGGGAGAACAAGTCAAACCTCCCCATGAGCAAAGCCTATGGTTGGGGTTGGCCCCTTGGGGCTGATCCCTGCCCATCCCAAGGAAGAGCAGTTCAATCTCTTCCTAGGGGCTGGGAGTTGATCCCCCCCCCCAATCTGTATCTCTACCTGACCCTCCTGAGATGCTGAGTGGCAGTTTCATACTTAACAAAGCTGAAAGGAGAACGGCCTCGCTGACTCTTCACCAGCCAGTTCCAACCTCCTTTCCCGCATGGGAACCCAAGGGCCACCAAGGGGAAGGGACACACGTGAGGTCCCCATCTCTCAGAGCTGAACCTGAGTGCCCCAGCACCTCATTTCCCTCTCCCGGTCCTGCAACCACATCCCTGCTTGGTCACCCTGGGGCCCCCCATCCTGCCCACTGTCCCCATCACCCTTCCTCTTGCCCGCAGGCTTCTGGCACAGCCCTGAGTGTGAGTTCCTCCGGGAGTGCATCGGGCGCTCGCAGGAGGCCGTGGGGGGCACCGTGCGCCTCTCTGTGTTCAAGGGACAGGTCTACATCCTGGGCAGGGAGTCCCCGCGCTCGCTGTACAACGAGGAGCTGGTGAGGTGAGTGGGCTTTGGGGGACCGGCGCGGTGGCAGCGAGCATCCCATCGCAGCTCACTGTCACATCACATCGCACTCCATCCCATTGCATCCCGCTCCATCCCATCCCGTCTTATCCCATCCCGGTGATGCCACCCTCCCAGCCAAAGCACGAGCCGTGCTTTCAAGTCAATATTATCCCTTTTCCCTCTGGCTTTTCCCTTTTCTTCATGTTGTTTTCTCTTTCTCTCTTGCACTCGCTCCCCCCTTCCCAGCCCTCCCTCAACCCCTTTCAATCTCTCTAAACACTTTATAAGCCATAAATATACCCGAATGAGTTTAGATCAGTCAGAGTAAATGTCAAATTATCTTCTCTCTTTCTCTTCTCTGGCTTTTTTTCCCCCTTTCCCTCCCCCTCGAAATCAACAGCTCCTAATAATCCGTCCCAACCTTTCATTATGCTTCGCACTCACACTTGGAGAGATTAAATGAATAAAGTATATAAAAAAAAATCAGAAAAAAAAAAAAAGAAAAAGAGGGAAGAAAAAAAAAGGAGGATGGAGGGGGGTGGGATGGAGGAAAAAGAGAGAGGGAGAGAAAAGCAGGGGCACTTATTCTCCCTGCGTCTCCAACCATTTTCCTTTTCTTTTTGATTTCTACATCGCTGGTTTGAAAGCTTTTGAGTGACGGCGTCACAGGAACCCGAGAGAAAGCTGTGAGAGGCAGAGCTGTGTGGAAATGCCTCTGCACAGTAGGTAGAAAGTAACGTAATTATAGAGCAGGTCAGAACCACTCGAATGAGCAAAAATAAAAGCACAGAGGTTTTTCTGCAGCCCGTCAGGGGAGGTAAAATCGTTGTAAACTCTTTCTGGTTTTTTCTTCTTCTTTATTTCCCTCCACTTCCTCCTTTAGGGTTTGTGGTTTCTGGGAAATGAGCCGTGTGTTTTGGGGATGTAGGAAATCATCGGAGCGGGGATGTGGTGGGTGGCTGCTGCCTTTGGTAAGGCACCAGCCACTGTGGCCATAAACCATACCAATGCCAGGGGGTCCAAAGCGCCACTGTGCTGCCCTGGACACTGATGTCCCTGCCTGGCATGGGACAGCCATACCCAGAGGACAGTTCCGGGGCAGGCGAGCATCGCTGCTTGATGCAAGGAGGCGAATGGTGATGGTGCACGTGAGGGACCATAGAGGGACATTTGGGGCTGTGTCTTTAGCAGTGACCTTGTGGCTCTGCTGCTCCCAAGGCCGCGTGCCCCTTCTCCAGGGGATAACGGGGACCCTATCCCAAGCCCCCAGCAACTGAGGAGGGGCAGCAGCAGGCACTGGACCAGGGGGTCACCCATATCCTCTCCCTACCCAAACCACAGCCCAAGCCCCCACAGGACCTCCCAACCCATTGATGGTGCCTTTCTCTCTGCAGCATGAACGTGCAAGGGGACTACGAGCCTGCCGACGCCACTGGCTTCATCAACATCAACTCACTGAGGTCTGTGGGGTTGAAATGGGACCCTCCCCAAGGGGAGCAAAACCCCCGCAGCATCCATGGAGCTCTTCCCCTTTGCTTTGGGGGTGCACCAAGACCTCCCTCTGAGCCCTCACCAACCAGCCCTGCCTAATTACAGCTTTCCCCAGCACAGCATCTTGCTACTTGACTTACTCCTCAGACCCCACCATACATATCATCCCCCCCCCCAACACCAGGGCTGTAAAACACGCCACATTTACATAATAGGCTCTTAATTTTTCCATTGCCTGTTAACTGCTTTGTTCTCCCTATCCCACATGTGCCCCCCCCCCCCTCTAAGATAAATTAATTACATTATCTCGTGGAAAAGGGAACAAAAAGAATTAAACTGTACAGGCCTTAACAAACGCCTGCTCTTCACGCCCCTCATTCTGCTTCAATTAACTGAAAGGAAATGTGTGTTATTACTGTTAATTTACAATTAATTCATTTAGGGCCTTTTTTTTTCCCTCTAACCCCTGTTTTCCAGGCTGAAGGAATATCATCGTCTCCAGAGCAAGGTCACCGTAAAGCAGGATGAATAGCAATCAATCGCGAGAGCCTTCCCTGCTCCCCCCCCCTTTCTAATTTCTCTTTAGAAGTAGCACTAATTGTGGTGGTAATTTGTGATTGTAACTTGTCTCCCCGGAGGTGATGGCTTTGTTACGGGGCAGCAAGTGAAATGCAATCATTAAATAAAGGTGGTTGGCCAGAGGAGAAGTGGGGGAAAGGAATAAAACCCCAGCCACGTGCGCGGGGTCCGCTCATTGAGAGCCGGGCTTTATTCCTGCCTTGTTTGTTTGCTCTTCTGGCCCAGCGCTTCCCCAAGCCAGGCTTTGTGGAGTTCGTAATGGATTAAGTGGCGCTGAAGGATGTGGGGCGGTTTGGTGGTACCTTGGTGGGAAGGTGGGGAGCGAGGGACGTCGCTCTGTATGGTGCTGGTCCAGAAGGGTGAGCGGAGTGGTGGGGATGGGTTAAGAGGATTTGATCCCTTTTCTTTTGTCTTCATTTTGGTGTGTTTTAAGAGCAGAGCTGGGGCTTGTTGAAATGGGAAAGACAAGGGGGAATATCTTGGGATGGTGTTGCAGGAGAGGCTGGGCAGCAGGTTTCTCTCCCATCCATCATGCCTAGGTGGGTTGTGGGTCCTCTCTCTATGGCTCAGGCTGCAGTGATGGGTCACTAAGGAACATGTGCTCCAAAACTACAATGGAAGGAGGGGAAAGCAAGAAAACACTTTCTGATCCATGAAAACACTTAGGATGTGCTTCTGTCCTGACAAGGATGGGGAAGGACCCGCATTGGGATGTCCTCATGGTGGGTGTCCTCAGGCTGACAGCAGAGATGCTCTGTGGGCCTGGGAGTGATGCAGCCTGTGGTACCCAGGGCACAGACATAGGGAACTAGTCACCACATCCCAGCAGCAGGGATGTGCTGTTTTCCCACACATTTAGGGAGCAAAAGCAGCGTCGCCACCAAAAAGGGGAATGTTTTTGGAGCCTGCAGGGCACAGCCAGGCCCTGTGGCCATTTGGGAACATTCAGGCGTGCCCTGCTGCTGAGCCTGTGAGCATGACAAGCTCTGACATCACAGCTGGAAAATAACATGTTATTTTCCCAGCTTGGATGTGACTTTCCCTGCTATTACTGGCAGAGACCATCTTGGGAGGAGAAAGCAGCAGAAGGCTGTCAGGCAAGGGGAGAGAAATGGTTTTCTGGGCTGGTAGAGCCTGTCCAGCCCTTGTGGGGTGTGGGGATGCTGCTTGGGGCCACCCTATTCCCTATGTCCCATTCCTTATGGCAGCAAGTCCTTGCTGAAAGCTCAGCTTCATGTGGGGGTCCCATATGAGCTGCATCCCAGAGCACAGCAGCAGCGGTGATGGTCAATGGGGATGTGGTACTGAGCCCATACTGAGCCAGCACTGTTCATCCCACAGCAGCCCTCTTCCAGGTGGAGGAAAGGGCTTGAAACCTCATCAGGAGCCATCTCCTGGGGGCATCACCTAAAAAGCAAGATGGGAACCTTGCTGTTGCCCTTCAGGATACTGCGCTGGCCCATAGGACCTCCACTACTCACCCTCAGCAGCGACAAGGCTTGGCCATGGCAGAGGGCTCTGCTGGCAAAGTGGAGTTTGAAATAACTTGGTGCAATGAGGAGATGGTGTCTCTTTCTTAGGGAAAAATACCCAACCAGACAAGAAAGTGTCACAGCAGAAGCTTCTTACGTCCCAATGCTTGAGAAATGACGGATGTGCTCTGGGAGGGCTCATCGGACCAAGGCCACCTCTCCCTGGGGTGCTTCAATCCATTTAACTTCAAGGCCTCAAATTGGCTCTAGCACTTGCACTGCAGCACTTTGGAGCCCAGATCTGAGGGTTCTTGGTTGCCCAAGCCTTGCTGCACCCGCTGCGGTCTGCAACGAGGCTTTTGGCTGATGGTTGAGGATGGAGTGTACCATGGCATCCAGCTTCTTGGGTAGCACAAGAGGTGCTCTTGCAGGTGGTGGTGGATATGGCTGTGGTCAGCCTTGGAGGAGCTGCATGTGTTGGCTTCCAACCGGGCTGAAAACACATTGTGGTGGTGAAGCAGAGCTCAGTGTGTTGGAAAAGCAAAGTCAAACCCAGCGTGAGGAAATAAAACCTCTTGAAAGCCATGGGGTCACAGGGTAGAGGAGACCCAGCACATACCTGCCCTCTCCCCTTGGTGCAGCAACCAGGGGCGGCAGCGAGAGGATGCTCAGAGTTAAACATCACTTGCTTAATTACTACTTTAATTACCATCAGCCCTTCCAGTTCTCAGGATTTGGTGGTATCTCATTATTCCCCTTGCACGTTCCTGCCTCCTTCCACCCCTGGTGAGTATTGGGGAGGTATTTCAGGGGCTGCCAGTCTCACCTTGCAGCAGGAGGTGAGCAGCATGGTGTGAAGAAGTTCCTGAACTGCCTGGTAACACCCTTTCAGGGGTATTTTGGGGTAATATATTGGGGTTTCAAGGTGGAAGGGTGTTTCTGCAACACCCAGCTCTAAGGGTAGTGAGTGTGGGCTCCCCATCCCCAGGGCAGAGCATCCCCTGGGAAAGGACCTGCATCACTGTTGGGCTTCGAAGCTCTTCTCTGCACCCCAGTAAGGATCACCCAAGCTCCAGCCTGCCCCAAGGCAATCCCTGGTGCTGGGGGTCCTTTGGGGATGCCGTTGGGAAGCTGCACCCCCTCTTTACACCATGGGCCATGCTATGGGGCTGCTCTGCCGCCCTCCCAGGCTGTGGGGAAGGGCTCATCCGGGGTCGCAGCAATCGATATCTCATCTGCAGGCTCTCCTAGCGGAAGTGATGGTATATTGGAACATGGTAATGGGTCTTGTCTAGTGGAAAAGGCTAATCTTCCCCAGCTGTACAGGATCTCTGCAGGTGTCCTCTGGCTCTCCCCGCTGCCACCAGCCCTGCAGCCAGCCAAGGAGCACACATGCTGCTTTAAAGCTGCAGCACTCCAATTTATCCTGGTCCTGGTGAGGGAGAGCTGCCTCCAGCACAGCCCCACTGGGTGCAGACCCATGGCTGGGTTGTCCCGGTGAAGGACTGGCACTCGGGGTGGCATTGTGCAGCTTACATTTGCTGGCTCAAAGTGGGCAAGTTGACATGTCCTTCAGCCATGCTCACACAGGGATGGCCTTTCCCCAGGGAGAGGAGGAGGATGTGAGGATGATGGCAGGTGGGATGTAGCCCCCCTTGAGTGCCACCTGCAAGCATAGGTGGGAGGCACGGATGTACCATAGGGAAAAGCAGGGGTGAAAGCTCTTTGCTGTTAATTTGGCTTCTTTGGCAATGCACTTGCTGCTCTTTGGGGTTCACTGCATGGGGTTTGGTCCGTTTTGCCCATCCCCAGGGATTGCAGAGGCAGATCTCCCCTTCCCGGGTGGCTCTTGCAGCCAGTTGGGCTTTGTACAAGCCCAGGGTCCTGGTTTCTCTGAGCTCACCAGCCAACGCTGGCTACTGCAGCCTGCTGCATCACTATGGCAAAACCGATTTCCCTGTTTCTCTGGAGGTTCAGGTAATTACGGGGTTTAAGGTTTAATGTGTATGTGGGGTTTAGCGCCAGCGTTGCCAAGAACAACTCGGAACAATGCACAGGTTTGGGCAGCGTATCCTGGGGGATCAGGTACGGCCTTGGTGTTTGGAGCCCCTGGATGTGGTCTGCAAAATGGGGGGCTTTGGGGTGCCCGTCAGAGGCTGAGATCCCCTCTGATCCCACCATCTGATCCCATGGTTGTGCCAAAGATTGCTCTGACCTTGTTCAGTGAAAGGATGTTTTCCTGCAAAGAGCTGTAAGAATAGATGGGTTTTAAGAGAAAATTCCCGTGGGGAGTAGAGCAGCTGTGGGGTTGCTGAGTTTTTGCTTAAACTTTATTTTATTTGGCAAAGAAAGGGTCCATGTGAGCAAAAGTGATGATGTTCTGCAGGAAGGAAGCAGGGAGGTCTTGGTGGCTGAGCTCTGTGGGACTGTGCTCCCAACACATTCCCTCCTGGGGCTGCATCTCTCCCAAATGAGGGTCAGAAGATGCTCTTGTGCTGCCCAACACAATGTAGTGCAGGTGGTGGTCCACGGGCTGCAGAGCCAAGGATGGAGTCCCCTCGACAGGGACACTGGCTGTGATGATGCGCTCACAGGAACACTATGGAATCCTCTTGATGAGCGTTTATCTCCCCTTTTCCACCAGAGACGTGGCTCCAAGCGGTTCATGGGAGCAGGGAAGGTGCCCTGGGCCCTGCACACAGGTCACAGGGCTGCAGCACAGCACGGCTATTAAGTGTTTCTATCTTTCCAAGGGAAAGCCATCCATCCCCCCAGTGCAGTTGGGAGTCGCCGGTTATGAGCTTCCCAGGCAAGGGGGAGATGGTTGCCTTTGTAAACCCCTTAACAAGGTGGCTTTGTCTCCCCGTTTAACAAGAAGCTCCCTTGCTTCTTCCCAGGGAGTTTCCCAATGCCGGGTCCCTGAAAGCCAGCTTTATGCTCCGGCAGGGACACGCTGCCATGGGGCCGGCAGGGATCAGAGGGACACAGGGGCCCTTCTGCACGCCCCTGACAAAAGGCTGCCCCGGGGGGACACAGCGTCAAAGCTCAGCCGGTGCAGGGAGGGGGGGACACGGACAAGGGACCCTCAGAGGAGGCTGCGGTGTGAGCCCGATGTCCATCTGGTCACTCAATCGTGGCAGGCAGCGATGCTCGGGGAGGGCCAGGGGGGTCCTTGTGGTTCATCCCCATGGAGAGGGGCACAGGTAGGTTTTGTTGGTTGCAGGTAACTGGATCTGCAGCCGTTTGTGCCTTCCTACCCTCCCCTCTGGCTTTGGGGGGGGTTGAGGGATGGGAGGTGGGAGCCAGGAGCTGAGGGCTGGAAACTGAGACCTCTGTTCAGAGGGGATGGAAATGGGTTTGGAGCGACCTCAGGGTGCCTCTGCTCCAGCACCCTGCAGCCCTCCCACAGCTGGACCAGGCTGCATGCAGGAGCAGGAGGGGGACCACTTGGGAGTGATGCTTGGCTCTCTGCTACAAGGGGCATCCCAGCAGAGGCATCACCCCGCATCCCAGCTGTCCTTTCCCACCTCCTCTCCCTTCCTCTGCTGGACTCCTCCTGGTCTGGAAGCTTTTGCCCTTTCCTCATCCCACCACCAAGAGCCTGGTCTCGCCTTCCCGCTCCAGCCATCTGCCTGCGAGCCCCCTGCCCAGATTTACTGTCACACGTTACAGCCAGGGCTCAGCGCCAGGGTCACTGTGTCGCAGCGGCCCCTCATCGATTTGTTTTACCTCCCCTTGGCAAAAAAGCACTTTGGCCCCAGCCCCCTCGGTGGCGTAAGGGGCTTCCCAAGGCCCTCGGTGCTCCCCTTGCCCATCCTGGTCCTGCAGAGCCGGACCCTATGGGCACGCGGCAGCAGGCAGCCAGCTGAGCCACTGATCTCCTGACCCCAGGGGCACCTAATGTGTCTCCTGGTTTATCTGGATCAATGCTTCTGCAAGAGGATGGACGACCCTTCCAGGGAGGGGGGAGAGGACGGTGGTCCCGCTTGTTTGCACAGACCCATGGTTTAAGTGCTTGGCCAGGAGGGAGACCTCAAATGAGGATGACAGCTTCGACTGTGGATGCTTAGGGTCTCCTCTGTCCTGTTCGCAGGTCTTGAGCTCTACGCTGGGGTGCAAATGGTCTAAAACCTGAGGAGCAGGGGTGGCTTCAGCCCTCAAGCACCCCTCCCCGAGGGCATGGGGCTACCATGGGCAGGGGGTGGCATGGGTAGGGGCGCATGGTTCTCATTGGGCCCTATGTGAATAGAGGGATGCAGGTGGCTGCAGGAGGAGCACTCAGGGAGGTCTCCTTATGGCATTTGGGGCTGCGTGAGAGATGTTTGAACAGTCTTATTTGGTGAGGGGGTGTGGAAGTGGAGGTAAAGAATGCACATTGGCTTAATAAGGCCAAGCGGTGGGCTGCTCAGGGACACATCTGGGACAGCAGCCTCCAGCCCTTCCTGGTGCATGCTAGGGGACACTGGAGGCACAGGGGCTCTTATGGCTTGGCAAAGGGAATCAAGGCAGAGAAAGCATGGACTGCAACCACCTTGCTAAAGGCACCATATCCCCAGAACCCCTCCTGTCTCCAGCCCTGCCCCACAGCATCACCACCGAGCCACAGGTACCATCAACCAGGGCAGAAGCACAGCAGTGCTGGCAGCCCGAGGAGAAAGCAGGGGCTCTTGGCAACTCTGCCTTTTGCTTTCAGCCTCACCCTCTCACTATTTATCAGTGACTTTTGTCCTTGGCAAGCTTAGTGGCTGAAAGGGGCTGTATTATATCACATGGAGGCAGCTCCTGGGGGGAGAGGGCCGTGCTTTCTGCTGGAACAAAGCCGGGTTGGCTAATTCCCCTCTCCTCCCGCAGCACCCGGGTCCCATCTGGTTGACACAGTTTGCTCCAGTGTCTCTGCTATTAAGCCCCCACTTGCCTTCCTGAATCGCTCGCGCTCCTCCCGCCCCTGTACCTTCGGCCCCTTTTTCTTGCTTTATTTCTTGTTTTCCCCAAAGCCGGGCAGAACTTGCTCCATGGAGTGATGTCAGATGTGCACGGAGCAGACCAATAAAACCTAATGCATCCCCTTCTTTTGTCTGCTGGCCTCTCCAGCGCCTCACATTTTCCACTCAGAAAGCCACTTAAAACACATCAGCAACAATCCCTCACAAAACAGCCACTTGTTGGCTAATTGTGCTGGGGACATGCATTGAGCTTTCCTGCCGAGGAGGGTCCGCTGAGCAGAGGGTGATGGGGACCCTCAGTATCCACTGGGATCGGCCCCAGGGTCTCAGCTGCTCCACAGGGTTTGGTCAGGATGAGGATGTTGTTATTCCTCGTGACCTTGGCTAGGTCCAGGAGAGCAGAGCCCGGAGTGGGGCTCAGCTCAGGATGCAGGATGCAGCAAGCAGATGGATCCTGCTGGAGCTCTCTGTCCTACCTGCTGACTGCTGTGCAGGCAGGAATGCAGGCAGGTATGATGCCAGTGGGATGGGAGCTCAGGGGGGAGATGAGAAAGATGCTGGGACCCCTCCAGGCTGGTGACGTTTTGCTCAGTGCCTGTGATCCTGGGTGATGTCCCTGTGTCTGAATGCTGAGGAGAGAGCTCCTTGCAGCTTGGAAGGATGCTGGTGGAACTTACCAGAGGGGATAGAGACCCAGATATGCACTGGAGGTCAGATAGGGTGAAAGCAAGAGTTGCTCCATGCTGGGAAGGAGACAGAGGGGCCTGGACGTTTGCCTAACAGAGAAACATCCAAAAATCCCTTCTGAGGGATCTTTTGTGCCCTTTGGGATAAGAGAGAAGGGATCAGCAGGTGGTTAATCTCCCCCTTATGCATTCTAGGGGTGAGAGCATCCCTGTGGTGCAGAGGGTCCCTAAGCACACCCATCCTTTTCCCAACATACAGATAAGTGTGTAGAGAAGCTGCATATATTTCTCTGCTGGAAAACTCCAGCAGCTTTTCCTGCTGCCACCCCGGGGGATCAGGACCGGAGCTGCATGTAGCCGAGGCAGCCTGCTCTTGGGGGTACTGCCACACCTTTAGGCTTAAAACTGCCTAATTCCTCCCCATTTTGGAGTAGCTGGGAGGCAGCCAAGGACGTTCAGTGCTGAAGCCAGCAGCCAGTGGTAGCAGGAGGCTTTTGGTGGGTGCTGTGCCAGGCAGGCAGCCCAGAGCCCTCCCGTTGAGCACCGTGCTGCAGAACACATCTGCCTGCACTCACCTGCCTGCTTAAATGTCACACAGGCAGAGCAACATGGGGAGCCCAACCACATTGGGGTCCCACTTTCCCCATAGGGACCTGTTTTGGCTCTGTTTGGTGACGAGGATGAGCCCCTCTCACGCTGCCCCATCCAGTGATGTGAAGAGAGCTGGAGGGAGCTGCTTCCTCTTCCCAACCCCTTTCTTTGCTGCTGGACTCGTCACATCTCAATGTGGGACCCCCGGGGCAGGTTGCACCCCACATACCTGGGGGCCAGGGGAATAAGGGGTTAAGCTGAGCCAGTGGCAGAAATCAGAGGATTACAGGTTTGCTGCGGGACCGTCCCATCTGTCACCAGCACAAAGACGAGCCCTGTCTCGGGGTGGGCTGTCAGCAAAGAGCCCACCACTACATTAGGACTCCATTAGGGGAGACTGGCGGTGGGAAATGGCAGCTGTCAGGGCACTATCATCCTGTAATTCCTCCCGCTTGCTCCTCAACAGCACTTAAATAGCAGGTCTACCCACTGGGCCAATTGTGCTTTTTCTTCCTCCCGCTGCCCCTCTTCTTTCTTTAAAGCTGCAGCTCCCCGTGCCCCTTCCCTGGCAGCCTGCATGGCCGGCGCTGGTGCTGCCCATGCAAGGAGAAGGGCTCATGGGTGCTGGCAGCATCCTGACTGTTGCAATGGCTGAGGAGCCAGCCTGGTCTGCAACGGGACAGTGGGCTCAGCAACGAAACCAGCGACTCCTGACCTTGGAACGGGGAGGAGGGGAGGTGGGATACAATCTCCAAGGATAAGCAGCGTCCTTCCATCTCACATCTCTGAGCTGGTGAATGATTCCTGGTCTGTTCTGCCCGTGCCTAAAAGCCTGGCTGCCCATGCAGGGCTGGTGTTGCTCTGCAAAGAGTAGCAGGATAGGCAGGACCCCTGGCCGGTGACCAGGGTTGGGGACCATGTCCAGTGACCATGGGCTGTGCTGGAGAAGGGTTTCTTCCTATTAATTCCAAACCTATTTAGTCCTTCAGCACTTGGCAGAGCATCCTGGGCTGTACCCCTGCTGCTGTCATGGCCAGCTTGGGATGAGGTGCTCCCCCAGCACCATGTGGTTTTGGGATCCATCTCACCATGGCATCAAACCATGGACTACCAGGTTTCCTAATGGGACAACATCATCTGGAAACTCTCAGGAGCTGCAGACAGCATCTGCTCCAGGAGGAGCCTCAGGGAAGCAGCTCAGCACGATGGGGACCCCTCTCATGTGCTCAGTGATGGTCTCCACACTCACACCTCTCACAGGAGCCCCAAGGGCTGCCCACACCTTGCCCTACCCTCATCCCATCTCCTGCCGGACCCGCCGTTGCCACCACTCTGGTTTTCCCTGTGGAGCCTCCTTGTCCAGAGAGGGATCAAAACAAACACTTCTGCAGGGGAAGTGCCTTGCAGTGGTGCTCGAAATAAGTAACTAATTTCTCCCTCTATGATCTCAAGGAGCAGGAGAGGCGTGAACAGCAGGGCCCGGTGTCGGGCTGACTGGACTCCCCGGTGCGGTAATTCAGAGGATGACAAACATAAGCCAAAGAAAAATGTTGAGAAATGGGCACTTCCCGCAGCCCTGAGCAAAGGAGCTATTGCAGGGTTTGGAAATAACGGAGGCAAAAAGAGGGAGAGGGAGGAAATTTTCTCATTGAGACCAAGTGAAGTGCCAAACAAGCTGCTATTATGGTGGCTTTGAGAGGCACAGGGAGGGGGTGATGGGGAGGAGAGAAGAGGGAGGTGGGGAAGAAGAGAGGGAGAAAGAGCTGGAGGGAGGGATAAGAATGGGGGAAGAAGGGATAAGGGAGACACGAGGAGCCAATGGTGGCATAAGGGAGATGGAGAGGGGACCGGGTCGTGTGATGGTGGCAGGGTCACCGCATGCCAGCGCCCCGTCCCTCACCCCAGATTCCCCGTATCTCCCCATCCATCGCTCATCCTGGTTCCTGGCCACCTTCCAGGCCCCGCACCCACCGCTACCAAAAGGGAATAAAAACCAAACCAAAAACAAAACAGAGAGAGAAAAAAAAAACAGGAGATGGAAAGAAGGAAAACAAAATATCTACAGTTGTCGAGACAAGGGGAGAAAAATAGAGGCAAACATCCATAATTTTCTCTGTGGGGCTTTGCAGTAATTGAGCCATTTGGATAAAAATAAAGGCAGCAGGCCCTTTAGGTAAGAGGAGCTTTTGCAATCCAAGAAGCCTGAATTATGCGCCTTGGATCACTCGACCCCCCCCCCCC
>JAOEHY010024877.1:0-22629 GCA_025447955.1 Psilopsiagon aurifrons | reverse complement strand
AGGTGTCCCTGCCCATAGCAGGGGGTTGGAACTGGATGATCTTAAGGTCCTTTCCAACCCTAACTATTCTATGATTCTATGACAAACATTCAAGGTCAGAGCCACAAAAAAATCAGGTTCTTCCAAGCTGGCTAAGGCTGAGACCAACAAGATCCAGAGGCCTACTACACCTGTCTGCTCACCCTTCCCTTGGGGCTGGCAGCATGCTCCAGCTGGGCTTCTGCGAGGGCTCAGGGTTTAGAGCCCAGGGCTGGGTTTTACGATTTATTGATCTGGCCCCAGTACACAGATTTACCTCTTTAGAACTTTCTGTAATTTTTTAAGACCTTATATTAGAAAAATGTAGATCCTTATATTTGAATTATTGCAATATGTAAAAAGAAATAGAAGATAGCAAATTTCATCTTGTCATTTAAGTTCCCTCTTGAAAGTATCTTTCTAGCATTTGGAATTCACATTTTTTCTCCTTTTTTTTTTTCCTCAGATCAATTCCTTTGAGCAGCTGTGCATCAATTACACTAATGAGAAACTTCAGCAGCTTTTCAACCACACAATGTTTATATTGGAGCAAGAGGAATACCAGCGAGAGGGCATTGAATGGAATTTCATTGACTTTGGCCTTGATCTGCAACCTTGCATTGAGCTGATTGAAAGACCAGTAAGTATATGCCTCCATAGGTGGGATGCTGTGTAGGCTGCATCATGGTCAGCTGCATACCAGTACAATCAGAGAGCCACTTAAGGATCCTTTGTTTGCAGGATTCCTATCATAAGGAATGTAGAAGGTATTTATAAAGGTGCTTATAGAAGGTGTGAATAAAAGTACTCTTTCTTTATCTCTGCCTGTGAGGATACTGATCTTGTATTGCTTACATTGCAGACCAACCCTCCAGGTGTCCTGGCTCTGCTGGATGAAGAGTGCTGGTTCCCCAAAGCTACTGACACATCCTTTGTGGAGAAACTATGTCAAGAACAAGGCAACCATCCCAAATTCCAAAAGCCCAAGCAACTCAAAGATAAAACAGAGTTCTGTATAATGCACTACGCAGGAAAGGTACTGGACAGGCTGAGCTATTTGGACTTAGGAAACTTTGATTCTTTGATGCCCAAATGATGAAAAAGAAACAGTCTGGTACCTGCATCGATCAGGATTATGTAATGTACATATTGTTTTAATTATATGAAATAAGATTTGAAAAATGCTCATGGATGTGAAGCTCACATGAAAGCAAAAATAACCAGCACTGGGGTCACTGAAAATCTGAGGATTTCAGATTACTATCTAGCAAGCAGATTTTTAAAGACAGGGCAAATGCGCAAAGCTTTTCAAATGCTAGTACATGTAAAAAGAAAATACTCAACTTGGCTCTCAACCTTATAAAGCTTTTAACATTATTATTTGCATGATTTTGTGTTAAAACAGTGCCCCGTGTTCTTGGATACTCCAGATTTCTTTATCAAGAACACCTTTTTGATGTAGCATTATTTCCTTCAGGTTACCTACAATGCAACTGCCTGGCTAACAAAGAACATGGATCCGCTAAATGACAATGTGACTTCTCTGCTGAACCAGTCCTCAGACAAATTTGTAGCAGACCTTTGGAAAGATGGTATGAATCACAACACTAATTCATAATGTGGTTTAAAGGGAGAAAATTATATCAGAACTTTCGGACAGCCATCCCTTGCTGGCAGGACACGTATGAAAATTATAAGCATAGAAGATACTGAACTAAGAAAAAACAATGTGTTCTAAAGACATATTTATGGAAAGTGCTTAAAACTATCTACTGATGTTATCAAAAAATTCCTTACTTAATATTATACAGCAACAGAATAAAAATTGTTCATCCCATAGTTATAATGTTGCTGAATATGTGATATTGTGTACTTCATTTAGTACAAGTTATTGCTGGGTTTTATGAATGATTTACCTTACACACTGCTCTCCCAGAAGTCCTGCGCAGTTCTCCCCAGCAATGTATAACCTCAGCTAAACTTGGTCAGAAGAATGTTTGTACTCGTCTAAAACACTTTGCTTTTAAAAACTATATATGGATATTTAACGCATATATTACAGTATAAATATTTAATACATCGACATAAATATGTATGCAAGCACCAGCAAGTGGCTCTGTAATATCCAATAACTGAGGGAGATGATTAGCTAGACTTTGACAATCACTGGGTAACAGATGGAAGTCAAGAGATGTTATTCCTGGTTCTGACACCAACCTAGTAATTGGGTATTTTGCAGAACGAATGTCCTTTTCAGAGCAAGCATAAAATACATTATGTGTATTCAGTTGCTCCATTCTGGCACTACTTAATGAAAATCCTCATTTTCATGTTTGTCAGAAATAAACTATTTACCCAAACGGCTAATACTTCTATTAATAGCCTTCTACTGCGTCAAAACACACTGGTCCTCTTTGGGAAGCTGCAGTTTATCAATGCCAGTGACAGGTGTAATGTGAGATGAGAACAGTCTATATAACCAGTTCCATTCATACTTTCTTTCATATTTCAGTGGACCGTATAGTTGGGCTGGATCAGATGGCCAAGATGACTGAAAGCTCACTCCCTAGTGCTTCAAAAACCAAGAAAGGCATGTTCCGTACTGTTGGACAACTCTACAAGGAGCAGCTGACTAAACTAATGACCACCTTGAGGAATACCAATCCCAATTTTGTCCGCTGTATCATCCCAAATCATGAAAAAAGGGTAAATTTCAAATGCTGTTTTCAGACTCCTGGCACATTACTCGTGTTGAACTGCTCGCTGTAGAATCATCAAATATTTAGGGTTGGAAAGGACCTTAAGATCATCTAGTTCCAGCCCCTCTGCCATGGCAGGGACATCTTCCACTGTACCAGCACATTGCAGAGCTGAATGATGTCTTCAAACATAGATGCAGCTGATAACATTTATGTAAATTTTTTACAGTGCTAAATATAATTTCTGTTCCCTTTTCAGGCTGGCAAACTTGATGCCCATTTAGTACTGGAGCAGTTGCGCTGCAATGGCGTCTTGGAAGGTATTCGTATCTGCCGACAGGGATTTCCCAACAGGATTGTCTTCCAGGAGTTCCGTCAGCGGTAGGAATCCCTCACTCAGTGCTAACTCTGAGTTTTATAGTGGTGTTGTATGTGTTTGTCTGCGCAAAATAATCTGATGTGTTTCAACCTCCCTAACATCAATGTCTTTTGGTAGATATGAAATTCTTGCTGCAAATGCTATTCCTAAAGGATTCATGGATGGAAAGCAGGCTTGCATACTGATGGTGAGGAAATTATTTTTGGTATCAGATCTACACTTCTGATATAAAAGCTGCTGAGCGTAATAAGGAATGAGAAGTGATATTTTAACATCCTAAACATCAGCACTGGAGTTAACAAATACTCCTCTTTTCCTCTAGATCAAAGCACTAGAACTTGATCCCAACTTGTACAGAATTGGACAAAGTAAAATCTTCTTCAGAACTGGCGTTCTGGCTCACCTGGAAGAAGAGAGAGACCTGAAGATTACAGATGTTATCATCACTTTCCAGGCTCAGTGCCGAGGCTACCTAGCAAGAAAGTAAGAATATGTACTAACAAAAAATAATGTCTTCTGCAGCACAGTATCTACAGTAGCCTTTAGTTCTGTGTATAACAAACTGAAGATATTAATACACTTTATTACTATCTACTATTTGTATTGCATTAGAACTCAATTTGTGTCCAATGAAGGACTTACTTCCTGCCCAGAAGAGGCATATTAGTATAACTGCAGGGAAGTGATTACGTTGTGAGTCTACTTACACACTCTGTACAGTAAAAGCTCTCAGAGGCAATGACTCATCATTTAAACATGTTTGTACAAGGGTGAGAAAGAGCATCCTAATGTATGGCTACAGTCTTATGCACTATTACAAGTAGCAACACCATTGGCATTTGTAAAGCATAAAATAATTTCTTATACAGCTTGGGCATGAAACATCTAGCATGGTCTCAGTGTACATCACAAACCTATTAACAATAATGCCCTTTTCATGCACACTACTAAGGCTTTAAAATTGCTGAGCAAAGAAATTCAAATATAATAGGTTTGAAGAATGATGAACAATGAGAGTTCTGGGTGCCCATGTACTGTGGAAAGTTTTTGCACACAGAACTAAATATATAGCTTGTGGTTTGTGCCTACCGAAGGCGTGCAAGCAGACAAAAAACAGCCAAACAAATCAAAAAACCAGCCAAAACCCAGAAGACTAAATAAAATACCAGGAAACTAATCAGAATTATCACCTTTCCTCAAGAAAGCACAAGCACTGTTTAAACAACAAAAGAACTTGTGCCAGGCTTCCCAAACCATGTGGCTAATCAGCAGACTCTCAGGCAAGAGTTTTACTTAATGTGCATATCTTGCAGATACCTCATATTTTCAGACTGAACCTGTTTGCTTCATGTGTTTAATCACAGAGCCTTTGCAAAGAGACAACAACAGCTGACTGCAATGAAGGTTATCCAAAGAAATTGTGCTGCTTACCTGAAGCTGAGGAACTGGCAGTGGTGGAGACTGTTCACTAAAGTGAGTGACTGCAATCAGTGAATCTCCCTCAGCTTTCCAAAAGAAATGAAATGTACAAGATAACTGAGGTATATCATATCTGGCATACTCCTTGCTCCAAAATCCACTGCAGCTGATGGCAAGAGCTTCAGTAGCTTCACAAAATTTTAGGTTAGAGATACTCTGGATAGGTATACAATGCTATTCTCACAAAGTTTGCTTTCTTCTCAAGCTAGATCTGACTTCTTAAGCAGAGATTCATAAAAGATTATGCATGTTTGGGGACTTTTTTTAATTGCCAAAAATGAAATAATTTCATAGGTAATGTGAAGACAGAGTAAAACTTAATTTTGTGAACAGAGTTACATACCTATAGGGGGCTCAGTAGCTCAAGAGCTCCCTAACTGGGACACTAAACATCCTCCTGCTAGGCACTCAAGCAAATTAAGTCTATTTTCCTACTGAAGAGGCCTTTTTGGGGGTTTTGGTTTGCTTTTTCTAAAAAGAACAGCCTTCAGTTTGGATTCAGAAAACTGTTCCTACATGCACTGATAGCAACCTCCTCTGCAATCAGAAATAGACAATAATGCACCTGCATGTGCCCATTGCCCTTCTATGCAGAAGATGTAGCTTTTGTACATCATCAGTGGATGAAAACAGGCTTCAAGCCATATAAAAAGTGGTAACACTGAAGGCAGAGGTGCTCACAAGGGTCCAAGAGTTAACACAGAGATGGCCAAAAGCAATACTTCTGAGACTTGTTGATTTAAAGATGCTTAGATCAAGTTTGGCCAGACAGCATTTGCCCACCATTTGAACACCAACAAACAGTGCTACCACTAGTGCCAGTCAGCCTGGCACCTTTAAGTACCATGCTCAGCACATAAATACTGTCAGGAAACATTCTTAAAACTCTGTATTTTCAGGTGAAACCACTGCTGCAAGTCACCCGCCAAGAGGAAGAAATGCAGGCCAAGGATGAAGAACTACAAAAAACTAAGGAAAGACAACAAAAAGCAGAGAGTGAATTGAAGGAGCTGGAACTGAAACACACACAGGTGATTTACAGTTCTGAGCCTCTGGGAAACTAGCCATTCTTTCAACATTTCTAGAAGTTATTAAAGGTGCATTTTTATTTTGGACTCATGTTTGCATTCACAGTGATGGTCCAGAACAAAAGTTGGGCGCAGACAAACTCTCAGTTACATAAGTATAGGCCTAACACCCCCACAAGAACCTGTGGTAGAGCTGCATGCCTATACACTAAGACTACCTAGTGAAAAGACACTGTGAGGCAATTCGCAAATCAAAGTCTTAACTTCCTACCCTATTCCTTCCTTCCCATTTTATTTGTGTAGCTTTGTGAAGAGAAGAACCTCCTTCAGGAACAGCTTCAGGCAGAAACTGAACTGTATGCTGAAGCTGAAGAGATGAGAGTCCGTTTAGCTGCTAAGAAACAAGAGCTGGAAGAGATTCTGCATGAGATGGAAGCCAGAATTGAGGAAGAGGAGGAGCGCAGCCAGCAGTTGCAAGCAGAAAAGAAAAAGATGCAACAACAAATGTTGGTAAGGAGACATAAGTGACAAACACAGACAATAATTTGTATCTCAGAGAAAAACAGAGACTGGCAAACCTTAGATCCTATGAAAGTACTTGCTCTACTGCCCTCTGTAGAATACGTTTTCGTGGCACTGAAGTAAGAGCAATCAATTAATGCTTTTTCCTCCGCAGTTTTCTTCTACCCCATCTCTATTCTAAATAACCTATTCTCAAAAAATATTTTGCCAAATCTTTCCTTCTGAATCACCAAGCATTACAGATTGTCTAGTTCTTCATAAAACCAACAAAGTCTACTACATAGTGACAAACATTAAGCATTTCCAATAATCTAAGTGGTATTTTATTTCCAAAATTCATGTTTTGTGGGTTTCTCTTTGCCTTCAAAGGACCTTGAGGAACAGTTGGAAGAAGAAGAAGCTGCAAGGCAGAAACTGCAACTTGAAAAAGTAACAGCAGATGGGAAGATAAAGAAAATGGAAGATGATATTCTCATAATGGAAGACCAGAATAACAAGCTAACAAAGGTAAGCATTGTGGAACCATTTTCTTACCTTGTGAAAACAGTGCAAGAGGAGAGAAAACTTTCCCTTCTGCCAGAACAACAGGAATACTCTTGACTGTATAACCTCTTGGGTGTATAGATTCACCAGACCATCAGTCCAGCATCTATCAGACAAGTTCCTCAGTTTTTCCATGCTCATTTACGCAATTCAGAATTGTGTAAAACTACTGGTTTTGAGGTCTGTTGCAGTAACTATATCTTTAAGCAAAATACTCACAGCAGTCAAGCACAATCAATAGAAGTCATGCCTTCTTGGCCCCAAGCAGAGTAAATAATCCTCTTGGTTTTCAACTAATTTCTATAAAACTTCATTAAGAAAATTGGAAATCAGCATGCATTCCAGTACTTCTTAAAAAGGGATGCTCCTCTGAATTGGGCCCTGTATTTACAGCCATTAGAGTACAACATTCCAATAGCAGCAAATTAGAGAATATGGAAGTCATAGATGCCACTCATCTGTTCCTATGTAATTGACAAATTTAAATGTATCACTACAGTCTCAAGAAACACTTCATAGAAAGAAAGTATCTTGGAAATTTTTGCTTGACATAGAGCTGCTTCACAATCACCAATAACAGACGCTTTTTTAACACAAGTATTTTATTTTTCTTAAGGAAAGAAAACTCCTTGAGGAAAGAATAAGTGATCTAACAACAAATCTTGCAGAAGAAGAAGAAAAAGCCAAAAATCTCACAAAGCTCAAAACCAAACATGAATCTATGATTTCAGAACTCGAAGGTAACATAAACAAAACTATTTTATATCAGCATGGGGTTTTTTGCCTTGGCACACATTAAAAACCCCAAACAGAATCTGGAGAGAGCTAAAAAAATTGTAAGGTGTTTTTCAAATTTATGCTGAAGCTATTTTGTGCATGAGAATCACCAAATCGCCAGTGTGCATAAGCCATAGATACCTTTTTTTCCTTAACATACAAGAGAGTAAACTGAGGAAAAAAAACTAATGCTGCTTCTAGATAAAAATAAGTAAATGATTCTTTGGGGTGGCTAGAAATAGGTGATGACAGAAAGGTATTGACTGTTGCTTCAGAAATGCAGCGATTTGCAGTTAAATGTATGGCCTCACTGGAAGCCAGAATATTTTTTGCCTAAGGTCAAGATAGGAGTAAGAACTCCTTGTACTAATGCAGTCCCATTACCTTTTTCCTTACTTTTTCAGTGCGCCTTAAGAAAGAAGAGAAGAGCAGACAAGAACTGGAGAAAGCTAAGAGGAAGTTGGAAGGGGAATCAGCTGATCTACATGAGCAAATCGCAGAGCTCCAGGCACAAATTGCTGAGCTGAAAGCACAACTAGCCAAGAAGGAGGAAGAGCTGCAGGCTGCTTTAGCCAGGTATTCACTTCTGAATCTGTACGCAGGTTGAAAAACCCAGGCTGGAACATATGTCTCTCCCCTTCCCAGACACTGAGATGCTGCACAAATGAATCTCAACTCTCAGTTACATCTTTCATCTGTGCTTTTCTTATTTTCCAAATTTCCTCTTGCAAATTACACTCTTGTTTTGCCCACAGACACATAAGATTACCTCCAGATATGAATGAAAACCCCCCTTTCTCAATGGCATTGGCAGTGCTGTCAAGTAAAGAATTAAATATAACAATCCACTTCACAAAAGGGAAAAAGGCAAGAATTACTTAGCAGTCAGACCTTAATCCATTCCTGAGTCTCAGTGGACTTTCTGAATAAATTTAAGAGGGGCAACACTCAACCAAAACTTCTGCTGAATCAGCTGATCAGCATCTCCAGACATTGTATCATGATAAAGTACGACTGCCAGATCTTTTTTGCATCAGTCCCCCCTCTCTTTGGTACTTTCTTGCCCAGAACCTATAAACCTTTACTCTCTGTATACTGATTTCTCAAAGCGAAATGATTCTTTACATACATATGTAAAATTAAATACTCTCTTTTCAGGCTTGAAGATGAAACTAGTCAGAAGAACAATGCCCTCAAGAAGATCCGCGAATTGGAATCTCACATCTCTGATCTCCAGGAAGACCTAGAGTCCGAGAGAGCAGCAAGAAACAAAGCAGAAAAACAGAAGAGAGACCTAGGCGAGGAGCTGGAGGCTCTTAAGACAGAGCTTGAGGATACTCTGGATACCACAGCCACCCAGCAAGAGCTCAGGTATGGAGATGAGCCAAAAATAAATGTCACCAAGCTCAGAATTGTTTAGTAACCATGCAGTAGTGCATTTTCCCGGTGAGCAGAACACTCTTATCTGCTGCTACTCCATTTATGTGTGTTACCTTCCAGAGCAAAGCGTGAACAGGAGGTCACAGTTCTGAAAAGAGCTCTAGAAGAGGAGACTCGAACTCACGAAGCTCAGGTTCAGGAAATGAGGCAAAAGCACACTCAAGCTGTGGAAGAGCTAACAGAGCAGCTGGAACAATTTAAAAGGGTAAATAGAAATCCATCTTATTGAAAATCATCCACTAGATAACATGGCTTCCTTTTACAGATCATCTTTCTTCACTTTATGCTTGTAGGCTAAAGCAAACTTGGATAAGACCAAACAGACACTGGAGAAAGAAAATGCTGATCTGGCTAATGAAGTCAGGAGCCTGAATCAGGCCAAACAAGACGTGGAGCACAAAAAGAAGAAGCTGGAAGTACAGCTGCAGGAGTTACAGTCCAAATACACTGATGGAGAGCGTGTTCGAACGGAACTCAATGAAAAAGTTCATAAATTACAGGTAGGAAGGAGTCCAACCTTCTGCTGTGATACATTGGGTTGAGAAAACTGGTTTATATTGTTCTGTGAGGGTATATCTAGACGAATCCTAGCCCCGTCAACCTGAGCTGAAATGGTCATTTTTTTGTCACCTGTAAGGTTCCTACCTTGAACTCCTACCTTAAATTACCCTGTAATTAAACAACGACAGCAACTCTACCTCATGGAAATGAGAGCTTTTAGTCACTATGCCTCTGTGCACATTGCAATCTGTAATACCACCAGTGGTTCAGTGGCTGTGCTGCATGTTTTACAGGGTTTCTGTTCATTCATTTTTGGGTAGAGGGAAACATTGATAGGAATGTGGCTTCTGGAAATAGATTAGACAGCTATTAAACACAGAAGATGTGTTTAATAAGAAATTACAATGAAAGGAGAATGTTCACTTACCTATAATTTAGTGTCTAATAAGCAATAACTAAAGATAATTTAAAATGGTTCTTTGGTAGGTCTTCAATGTCCAGCAATACTAATCAAGCTTATTGTTACAACTTTTTTCATAGCAGCAGTAAGCTTTCTTTATTATTTTAAGTTAGTAAATACTAAAATAGAACCAAAATGCACCAACTTCTGTCAAACTTGTGAAGAAGAGGAATAAAACCCCACAAAAATTCCCATTCCTCTTTGCAATTCATTGAGAGGAACATACTAATATTGCCTTATGAATATGACTAAGTTTTGATATATAGTAACAGAATACTAAGATAAACTAGTCAAAAATGGCATTAGATCTTGGGAGCCTTAATACACAGGTTACAAAGATAACGTGCAGATACTAGAGAGTCTGCATGTAGGATTTAGCTCCACAGAACTTAAATCCCATATATTTTCTTGAAAAATTATGGCAAAATTGTGAGTTCCAGTTAAGTTAGAAACATTGTTGATGCTAGAGGGGACCCAGAGGCGTAAGATCAGATTCAGAACCTGTTCAAAGTTAAGATTTCAATCTAGAGCAAACTAAACTTTGGAGGAAGATTCAAGTTGTAACTGAGTTTATTCACTGTGGTATCTCACAGGTTGAGGTTGAAAATGTTACTGGTTTGCTCAATGAAGCAGAAAGCAAGACAATCAAATTGACCAAAGATGTTGCAACTTTAGGATCTCAGCTACAAGACGCACAGGTAAACTTGCATCCGTTACTGTAGGTGAGCTACAGTATTTATAAAATGCACTATTAAAAGACCTAAACTAATGACTGTATTGCTGATGCATGTGGTGACTGCAGGAGCTGCTTCAGGAAGAAACGCGGCAGAAGCTAAATGTGTCTACCAAGCTTCGTCAGTTGGAGGATGAGAGGAACAGCTTGCAAGAGCAGTTGGATGAAGAAGTAGAAGCAAAACAAAATCTGGAGAGACATATTTCAACTCTGACAATACAGGTATCAGTGCAATAGCTAAATCACTAGCTCCATCCCTCAGAGTTTTGTCAATAATTCCAGAGGTTTCAGATCTGTAAAACAACCCTGTCACAGCACATGGACTTTCAGAGAAGTAGCGCTGTTAGCCCAGATAGCATCAGTGAAGCTCCGTAATGGAGTAAGCTGTCGCCCTCTTCGTTGAAGTATGATCTTAGGGCAGATACAAATGCAAAGTAGCTCCCAAGTTAGTCTTGTACACTAGGCCAGTATACAGCAGCTCTGTAGTCTGCCTCATTTCATGAAGGCTGGGTGATGGGTAAGTGGTCACTAGCTTCACATGAGTTAAATTAGGCAAGATTTCTGGGTCTTGGTTATCTCCTGGCCATCTTTGTTAAGCTTTGTTGTCATTGCTACAAAGATTTGTCCTCTGAATTCAAATTTCAGCTCTCTGACTCTAAGAAGAAGCTACAGGAATATTCCAGCACAGTAGAAACCATGGAAGAAGGCAAAAAGAAACTTCAGAAGGAAATTGAAAGTCTCACTCAACAGTTTGAGGAAAAGGCTGCTTCTTACGACAAACTGGAAAAAACTAAGAACAGACTCCAGCAGGAGCTGGATGACCTGGTGGTGGACTTAGACAACCAGCGTCAGCTGGTCTCTAACCTGGAGAAAAAACAGAAGAAGTTTGATCAGGTATGGATTTAAAACTCTCCCTTGCTGTGTTATCACCTAACTTCTGTGGAATATACAGACTCCACTGGTTTAGTGAAAGATAAAAGCAGGGACAAAAAATAAATGAAAATGTAATTACACTTACACTGGTCAATTTTGTATTTATATACTTTCATCAAAAAAGCAAAGACTTTTCTCTGTCATTAATAACTGGCAAGACAGTTGGACTAGAAAACCCCTGTTACTAATGACTCTGTGTATTAACACTACCTTTTTACAGATGCTAGCTGAAGAGAAAAACATCTCTTCCAAATATGCAGATGAAAGGGACAGAGCCGAAGCTGAAGCTAGAGAAAAAGAAACAAAGGCTTTGTCATTGGCCCGAGCACTTGAAGAGGCTTTGGAAGCCAAAGAAGAACTGGAGAGAACGAACAAACTGTTGAAAGCTGAAATGGAAGATCTTGTTAGCTCCAAAGATGATGTTGGCAAGAATGTAAGTTTTGGGCTTAGAACAATTTCCACAACAATAGCTTAAAATAGCAGATACAAACAGATCACTGTTTTCAGTGTGGGAAACTCTCTGTACCATACAAATACTTTCAGCAGGAAATTATATTTCATCCAAAATTCAAAGGTTATTCTATTCATGTCCAAACTTTGAGGAGAGTGGCAAAGTAACTGTAAGCCAACTTTAGTTTTAACATGACTTCAATCTTAGTGATTTCTAAGACTGAAAAAAAAAGCTTCTAAATAATGTACTACTTTATTAAGCATCCTTAAAATTATAAACTCCAAAATCTGAGTTAATTTATTAGTTATATTTGACTTGCCATCAGTCTAACTTTTACTTGTATAGCTGCAACAGATTTCCACTGATGCACTGCCGATCACTTCTTTTATTTCAGTGATATGACAACATTATTTCTAGTACTAAACAAACCCAATCATGATACTTGTCTAGATTAAAAATTACAGTTTGGAATAAAGAGAGTCTCAGGTTACTGTAAGACAGATTTGAAAGTGGACAAAATAATGGTAATTAGTTCATGCATTGCCCATAGCTGATCATTTGAAATATCACCTATACTGCAGGTACACTGCATTAAACTAGAATTATTTTGTTTCTTATAACAAGTCTACTAAATTCTCATTGCTCAAAAGGTCCATGAATTGGAGAAGTCTAAACGGACACTTGAACAGCAAGTAGAAGAGATGAAGACACAACTAGAAGAGCTAGAGGATGAGCTACAGGCTGCTGAAGATGCCAAACTCAGGTTGGAGGTTAATATGCAGGCCCTGAAAGCCCAGTTTGAAAGAGATTTACAAGCCAGAGATGAACAGAATGAGGAAAAGAGAAGGCAACTCCTTAAACAGGTACCATTTCATTCCCTATTATTGCTTCTGTAATATTTAATCAAGCCAGTTGAAGGTGCCCAGGCTCATGGCATTATTAAATGCACCTCACTATAATAAGAAGAAAACGTTATATTGCCTTGCTCTTTGCAAATAGTAAAAAAGTAGGTTATTGTACTGAAAAAGGCACAAAACTGCATAAGGTTTTTATTCCCAATTCAGTAGCAGACACACAATTGCCAACAGATGTAGCAATTTAATACTACAACCAATATAGTATAAGTAGTATGAATTGTTATTTCTGACATAGTCAAAAGAACCTTCCTTACCTATATTCTCAATGCAAGTGAAAAAAACACAGCTTCTAATATATCTTCCCAAGGTACATTGAATGGATACAAAAGCATTGGAAATTAAAACATACAGGACACAGGCTATCTGTATAGAAATGCTGTGACAGCAAGGACAACTGCTGTAGTCATCTTCTTGCAATGCACGTATTTCCATGAATTGCTGACTTCTTTCAAGGGTCTTTGATTTTTGGACAAAACGGAAATTTATTTTAACTGCCAGGGAAATCACAGTTAGAGATGTAAGAGGCTGTACATATTATTCAGACATAAACAGAGTGTTTGAGTGCTCAAGGACTTCTCTAAACTTGTTTTCTTTAATGATCAGCTCCATGAATATGAAACAGAACTGGAAGATGAGCGGAAGCAACGTGCCTTGGCAGCTGCAGCCAAAAAGAAGCTGGAGATTGACGTTAAAGATCTAGAAAGCCAAGCTGATTCTGCTAATAAAGGCCGTGAAGAAGCCATCAAACAACTCCGCAAATTACAGGTATGTAATCCCACAAATATAGTTTTTTCCACTGCTGAATTTGTACAGTCACAATATGACAGGCAACATCTGTGAACTTGATGCCTATTACAGATGGTTGCTGAAGGAAGAGTTTTAACTGGACTCCCAGATTCAAGTATCTGTACTGAAATGCTTAATTTGAGTGACAATGGAAAACTTCACATGGCAAATTATGAAAATCTTAAATTTCATCATTGCAGATTGATTCCAAAATTCTCTGGCCAACACTCATCTGCTATTGACTTAACCACATGAAGGAAAACAGATTCACATGCAGAGAAAGGTCTACAGGATAAAAAGCAATTATAGAGAGCTTCAATCCTGGTTCTAACACTTGGCCCAAAAGCATGAAAGACTGTTTAGAAATCATGTTTTCTCCAAATTAGCATTTTCCTGTTTATACCGTAAGTCTCCATGCCATCTGTTATGTCATACGCTGACAGCTAAACAACAAAAAGGGATACATCAAAGATTAAGACTGCACATGTACTCAAACATTCAGACAAAATATGGACAATAAGCGTTACAAAAGCCACAGTGTGCATTTCAGACCTCCCCAACATGTACTAGCTGATCTCTCCAGAATATACAATTTAAGCAGGCATTATGACTATGTAAAAGCATATGTGTTCTATTCTGTCCAAGCTTCCTTCTACTGAAATTGTAATGAAGACAGACAAAAAGAAATCTCTGATATTCTTTTCAATAAGGCTCAGATGAAGGACTACCAACGAGAGTTGGATGATGCACGAGCTGCCAGAGAAGAAATATTTGCTACAGCCAGAGAAAATGAGAAGAAAGCAAAGGGCCTGGAAGCAGAACTCATCCAGCTTCAAGAGGTAAGATGGGAATCTTGAGCAGTATGAAGCAGACTACAGAAATGACCTTCAGTAGCAAAACAGATCTGCAGTGAAATAACATAATAGCTTTCCAGGATGGAAGGCTATAAGCTGCGCTTGTAACAAGTTCCATGTGCTCCATATGCTCCACTAAAGTTGTTGGAACTGAGCATAGACAGATTAAGCTGGAAAAAAAAAAAAAAAAAAGATCAAAAATCACAAAAGACATAGCACACCAGTCCTAAAGGGAAATGAACTGTACAATCCAACACAAATTGTTTTGAATAGCTATAAATTCCTGAAGTCTTTTTAGTGCTATTATTCCTGTGTGTATTAAATGGCAATTTTGTGACTGAAACCAATAAAATAGAAACAGCTGACGGAGTGATTAAAGCGTACTTCATTGTATTTCCTCTGGATTTATGATATGACAAGAATTTATTCCCATAACAAGACAACCTATCTTATATGAGTTTTAGAAAGTTTACAGTCCTGTGTATCATGATATAACTGTCTGTACATTTATTTGCTCATTCCTTTACTATGGTGCCTTTTCTTTTTCTCCCAGGAACTGGCTGCTGCAGAGAGAGCTCGCAAACAAGCAGATCTGGAAAAAGAAGAGATGGCAGAGGAACTTGCAAGTGCTGCTTCTGGAAGGTAGGAAGAGACTGGATTACTCACAAGGCTGTAAACATGCTACTGAACATTCCATGGCTGCCAAGAGAATCATTGAATGGTTTGGCTTGGAAGAACCCTTCAAAGGTCACCTAGTCCAACCTCCTTGCAATGAGCAGGGACATCTTAAACTGAAGCAGGTTGCACAGAACCACCTCCAGCCTGGCCTTGAATGTCTCCTGGGATGGCGCATCCACCACCTCACTGGGAAACCTGTTAGAGTATTTCACCACCCTCACTGTCAAAAAAGTAATCTATAAAATATATCTGGTTCTCAGATACTACTACAAGAGTTCACACAAACATTATTGCACTATACAGTTTAGTTAAATGAGTTCCAAAAGAACAGACAACCTCTATCATGTCTTGGTTGTTATAAAGTAATGACAAAGATTGATTCTATTACTGTTATCAAACACAGTACAACATCACAGCTGCAATTTTTTCTAAGTGCAGATTTTAAAAACCTCCATTTAAGTAACACAGTCATTAAAAACTTGAATTCCCTTCCATTATATTCCTACCAACAATATTCCAAGTTTGAAACAGTCTAAAGCTAAAAAAAAGGGTGAGAATGCATCCCCTTATGGAAAGCAGAACTCTTAAGGTTACGTTCCTTCTCCCAACTGCCATGTGGTTTTGCAACACAACATGCGCACATATGACTGGTTTCATTGAAATGTCTTGTTCTCTTTTCTTTATTAATTATTGGTAGTTCATACTGGTTTCAGCAAATTCTACTGGTAGAGCTGTAACTACACATGTTAAATTTAAACTCACAGGACAAGCCTTCAGGATGAGAAACGGCGCCTGGAGGCAAGAATTGCCCAACTGGAGGAAGAGCTAGAGGAGGAACAAAGCAACATAGAGGCAATGGGTGATCGCATGAGGAAAGCAGTACAGCAGGTAGAGCTCATTTCAGTACATACCACTTTCTGTTCATATTCCAGCAAAAAACAGTTGTGATTCTGATTATATATTTTATATTCCAGCAAAAAACAGTTGTGATTCTGATTATATATTTTGAGAATTGCCACCCCAATTTGCGAAGTGACAATTCCCTCAAAGCACACAACACTTCTGACAGCATCTATTCTCATCCTTGCAGGCAGAGCAGCTGAACAATGAGCTAGCAACAGAGCGCGCAGCTGCACAGAAGAATGAAAACGCTCGGCAGCAACTGGAGAGGCAGAACAAAGAGCTAAAGAGTAAGCTGCAGGAGATGGAGGGAGCTGTGAAGTCCAAATTCAAAGCTACAATTGCTGCTCTGGAGGCCAAAATTGCTTCTCTTGAAGAACAATTGGAACAGGAAGCCAGGTACTGGTCTCCCAGAGGGCACAGCTGTCCCTTTATTGCTCCAGTTAACAAGAGAAATTAAACAAAGGTGCACAAGACTTGTATCATCAGGGTCTCAGTGCCATTAAGGCTTGGTTAAGTCTCTCCTTCATATAACATTTCTTAGACATATAGCCAGTAACTGGAGTTGTTACAGGTTCTGATTAAGAACCATTTTATTGCTGAAAAGTTCTATTGTTATCAAAGGCATGGATCTGCTCCCCTACATTTCATGGTAACTACCCTATGACCCTGCCAAGTTAATTGCCATAACACATTGTGCCATTTATAGGATTATTTCCTGAGGAAATCACCTTGTGTTTTGGAACATATCTCCTGGAGCACCTCTAGCATATAGCAAAGACACATCAGAAGCACATGACCTATACATTTTCTTTATTATTCATCTGTTAAATTCAGTAAGGCCTTTAAAATATGAGTCCTTGCTGCCAGTTTCAAGAGCAACCTGCCCAAGGCAGTTGAAGACTACAGACCTTCCACATAACCAAATGTTGCACTGTCATTTGCAGAGAGAAGCAGGCTGCAGCCAAGACATTACGCCAGAAGGACAAGAAACTGAAGGACGCATTGCTGCAGGTGGAGGATGAGAGAAAGCAAGCAGAGCAATACAAAGATCAGGTATCAAACTGTGTCATAAAGATCTTAGTCTGGGGCACAGGGATTTTCAGGTTTTACCCTAAGAAAGTACAATCGCATGTTTTGCATCAAAATTATCCCTCTAGAAAGCAGTCTGTCTGCTTGGATTGTATGCTGGGGGGGCTATAAAGCCCTTTGCTAAAAGATGGGACAATATAATTCTCCTCCCATGCTGAAGCATGTGCCAAAGCACTAGTCCTTGTCAATCAGCCAACTGCAACAGTCTGACTACACAGTTTTTAAATCTTAAGCTTCTACCTTTGATTCAGGCCATGTTTCAGTAAAACCTGCAAGAGAAATATGAAATTAAAATGAAGAATGTAAAGCTATTAGATCTGTATTGAATTAAAGCATTACTCTAAATTTTCCCTTTAGGCTGAGAAGGGCAACACACGACTCAAGCAACTGAAAAGGCAGCTGGAGGAGGCTGAGGAAGAGTCCCAGCGTATCAACGCAAACCGCAGGAAGCTGCAGAGAGAGCTGGATGAAGCTACAGAGAGCAATGATGCCCTGGGACGTGAGGTTGCAGCACTGAAGAGCAAGCTCAGGTACAGTGCCCTTGTGTGGGATAACCATTCCCAGCCACTGACAGCCTTGAATTCTAGAACTGAACTAGAGCAGTACAAAAAAAAATCTGTTCAAGAACAGACACTGCTAATGCCGCAAAGTTACTCCTTTTGTTAGCTTGGCAGATACAACAGGCCAAAGTCAGAAGGCGAAGCGTGTTTCATAGAGGGCAGCAGCCTCAACATTTCAGCTGTGGTGAACAGTGGTGATAAAATGGCACGGGCCTTACTCTTTGCGCAATCAAAAGTCCTGTTGCCTAAAATAGGAGCAGAATAAGGCTCGGTTGCTTTTGAAAACACTCCTTATGTGCTGCATCTATTTGTGCAGAAGCTTTCACAGAAGGGTAGAAGTGCTTGTGCTTTTCACACATGTACAACTCTCACACAATGACAGTAGATAGTCTTAGACAACATCACAGGTGGCAAAAAGCAGAGAACGTTATACAATTCTTATCCAAAAGCCTCTTTGTACTTCACCCCAAAGGGATTCAGTATCATCAGACCAAAGAAAAGATCAGTAAGTCCCTTTGCATTTTGTTGTTAAAACTGACTGGAAAAAAGACAGAGCTGTGATCAGTCAGCTGCATACTGAAGTTCTATGCTCAATGGGTTTGAAAACACCAACCCAGTGAAATATAGAGACTGACTTGAATTAGAACAGAATTGCTCTATTTGCGTCATCACAACAGAAAACTTTGCTTTCTACCTAAACCCAATAGTATTTCAGATGAAAGTAAAGCACCTGCATACTTGTGTTCTTGAAGCAGTTTACCTGTGTGTTTAACAGTAACATACATGAACCTTTAAATTTGGGTTTACTTCAAAGTGAAGAGTTAAGGGCTGTGGTAGCCTCTTCCATTCGCGCCGTCTTAGGCGGTGCATGCTCCTGGCTGCTTTACAAAGGAGCGGCTGTGTCCACTCCATGTTACATAGAATAGCATAAGGCTCATTTTTGTTTTATCTAAATGTAATGTAATGGGCTGTAATGTACTTTGTTTAATTATTGAAAATTAATCTACCTACCTCTGATCATGACCGTGTGCTTAGTATAACTGCCCAGGACTCTTTATCTCTGTTTCAGAGGGACACAGGAACCTTCGCATGACTAAGCAGGTACCATGCCTTCAACTTTGCAGCTAGCTTGTGTGGCACAAATTTCCATTTTCTTTGGCCCAAGTAAAAATTATGTGAGGTTCCTGCAAACTGTGAAGGCTTGGATATCTTGGCATTAATCTGTTTTTCCAAAAGAGACAAATATTACAATAACCTAGCTACCATCAGCTAAGTGATACATCCTTCTTACAAGTAGGTTATGTACTGATACACACTTACCAACGTTGCATTCTCACAAGCTCTCCCAACAGAGTACCTAAAGGAGTGTTTTTCCTGCATGAAAGTTTTCTTTTTTGCACATCTTTGTGCACAGTCACGAAGATTAAAGCTTTTCAAATCAAATACACCATAGATTAGTAAAATTGATTAAAAGGACTAATGAATATGAAGTTTCACAGCATGTCATTAGAACTTCACGGTATTTCTTGCACATTGTAATGTGGACTAAGGTAAGATTCCATCTAACTCACCTGAAATTTGGGGAGATCTTGCTTGCATGTGATTTTTCACATTTACATCACACTATCACAGACAAAACACAAAGTCTTGCCGTTCATTACACAGCACTGTAATACTGTGGCTGTATTGCTTACAAGCAGCTATTACTTAGGCTTTTATAGCTATTTCGCAGGCATTACATTGCTTGTCTACTGTTATTAAAAGAAGGACAGACAGAGAAATTAATACTGACACTGTAACCTAGCACAGCATTATATTATACATTAACATGTTCTCTGGAGATTGAAATAACACCTGCTGTTTGCAAAAACTAAAGAGCTACTACCTTGTAATATTTGTATATCTTCTATTTTACATATGCTGGATTTTGCTGTGAATACACAAATATTTAAAGATGATGTCTTGTCCTTGCATGTGCCTTTTAGGCAGCCTAATATTTCCAGTCAGACTGGTATTCAAGCACTACTCCAGTAGCACCTGTTCAAAGGTAGATTCAACTCAGAGATGCTAAGCAAACACTAATGCTTAAGGCTTGCCTCAACTATACCCATTATTCTAAAGGTACTAATGAGAGTGACCACATGAATATATCAAATCTAAAAGCCTATTTAAGAACAGATATAAACCAAAATATCTATCCACAGGGCCAATACCAGTTTAAAGAAGTATTAAGTTTATGCGTACCACAACAGCTTATGTTAATAAGTGGCTAGTGTGTGACAGGGAGTCCAGTTTTTGTAGCCAAAACTGTACTGTACAATTTGGTTAGATTCTTGCTGTAACTCTCCAGCAGTCCCATGTTCTCTTACAGCATTTCAGTGAATTACTGCAGCATAAAGAGATTTATCTTACAAATGACTCATGAGTAATGGAATAAAGATAAAATGCGCTTCCTTTATTATCAAGAATCAATAGATTTACTGACCTAACTAGAACTTTCTTGGCAAACTGTAGTAATAAATATTTACTATCATAAAATAGTAGACACTGCTTAATAGTGTCTAGGCTCTGTCAAACACATGCCAGGGTAGAAACGGTATACCCTTGTGTTCAATATATGCTGTCAGCACCAGAACAACTGTGGTTACCTAACCACAGATCTTAAAAGAAGCTTTATTATCCAGCTAATTGCTTGCTCACACTTAAGCTGAAGGGCAGAATTGTGGAAAACAGACTACATCTCATTTTTCCACCTCAGAAACAAATATTTGTGCCTTTAAAATAAGTTAGACTAGACAATGTTCCTACCCACTTCCCTTGTACAGAAGGTTGAACTTTGGACTTAAATAGCTGCTTCAGAAAGGACAACACTGGCTTAGTCTTTTGCAAGGACAAGACAAGCCTTTAAATATTTATGCATAATTGTTGTACCTAATAGTTCAGAGTCACTTCTATTTAACACCAAATTAGTAATTTCGGTACTACATTCAGTGATTGTGAATTTATTTTATTGCTTATGTCTCTGGACTCAAGCCTTTACAAAGGTTTGCTTAATGAGGGGCAAGTGAGAGGCCATGTTACAAAACTTGAGTGTTTTGTAGCACAGTAGCAATGGAGGCCAAGAAGGGACAATCTTACCTTCTGTCTCACTTGCTCACACCTCCCCAAAAAAATTAACCTTGAGGACCAAAGCATCCCTGCCTAGGGATGTGGCTGTGAAATGTATGGGGATGGGAGGGAGATGGGAGAGGAAAAGGGGTGGGGGGAAAAAGCATTTTCTGTTATCTCATATGCAAGATACTTGTTCTGCTAAGTGTCAGCACTCAAGTTGCAACTCAGTTCCAAAGCGGCACTGGTTTCCTCTCTCCACTGGGAGAGACTGAAGTTACCCACAACATAGGATACCACACGTGATAAAGCACTTGGGGCACTCTGACCAACATAGCTTTTGAAGAGAGGGCCTATGAGTACAAAAATGCCTCCTGACATCAGCAGCACTGCTCCAGTCCCAGATCTTGTGGGCTTTCAGTAACTGGTGAGCGTAGCCACACTGCATGTCAGAAATTCAGAACAAACTCTCCTTGCTTTTCCACTGCTACTGTGGGTACAAGCAACCTCCTTTCCCATTCCTTCCAGTTGCAGTCCCCATAGGGCAAAAAGTGAAATGATGGGAAGAACGTGGGGAAGTTGGGCAGACGACACTGTTTAGAGAAGATCTTTAAGCACAAGAACAGGAATCCCATCCCAGTTCCAAACAACTGGGCATCTCAACCTGTCCACAAATTACTCTTACATGCTACAGAACAGGAAGTTGAATCAGAGGCCCACAGCTCTTGGCTGCTCTGCATTTAAAACATCAGCCCCACAAGTACCATTACTCTTTGCTTATTTGTGAGGACTGTGAAAGACTTAACATCTGATTATTTTTTTTTTCCTTTTACTGCAGGAGGGGAAATGAGCCAGCATCTTTTGCCCCACCACGTAGATCTGGAGGCAGGAGAGTAATTGAGAATGCAACAGATGGAGCTGATGACGAAATGGATGCAAGAGATGGAGATTTCAATGGAACAAAATCCAGTGACTAAACACGCTTTAAAATTGCACTGCAGCAAAGGGAGGGAGGACAATATTTAGCACTGTATAAGTCTACTCTTAGTGTCAAGATCACATACACCCACTCCTCTGACAATGATAAAAAGCACAACTGCCTTGTCTCCAACGTGTAGATTGATGTTAAAAGTACTCCAAAACTTATTTTATCATTAAGAGTATTTGAAAAGGTTGTGTTTTCTTAACAGAGTAATTAACTTTGAGAATCTTCCAGAAAGTAAGTTCGAGTAGCCCAGATAATTTAAGTCCCAGTGAACTATAGTTTACACAGGATTTGTGAGACTGTCGCAAGAAAAAGGAAAAGAAGGGCATCAGTCAGTTAATCTTTTCTTAAACTTTCATTTTGTCTTGAGTATTCAATTACCATACGTTTTTTTTCCTGGTTACTACACCCCTGATGCACCATTCACAAGGTGGAAGTGCCTTTTTAATCACTTACTGAAAAATAAAATATCATTTGTTCAAATTAAGTCAGCTGTTAACAGTTTTATATGCACCATGGATGTGCTTACACACTAATAAAAGGCTATAAAAACTACTAATATTCTCGTGTACAGGTGTCACTTGGGTTCAATACAGCATGCCCAAAGAGAATGGGGGATGCAGAAGAGCTTCTTTACAACTCAAATGCTTTTTAGAAGAGGTCATTTGTAATATTAGAACAGAAAACTGATTTTCTCTTAAACTACTGCTTTTGAGAAAAGAAGAAAAAACCATAAAAATACCAACAAGAGCTTGAAATTTTTCAGCAATATCCAAATGACCTAGT
>JAOEHY010024874.1:0-29309 GCA_025447955.1 Psilopsiagon aurifrons | reverse complement strand
CCCTTCAGATACTGGAAGGCTGCTATGAGATCTCCACGCAGCCTTCTCTTCTCCAGGCTGAACAGCCCCAACTTTCTTATCCTATCCTTTGCTTCTGTGGCAGCACCATCAAGTAAAAGTTCTGCACCACTTTTACTGCAGTCATTGTGTAAGAGAATGCTATACAGGACATGCAGAGACAGGGAAAAAAAGAGTATTTAGATGTCAGAGAAGCCTGAAACAATCTGAAGACTCGTCCTAAGCTACTCTGAATAGCCTGCACATTTTACCATTGCAAGGGAATAGGCTGTCTCTCAAAACATCTTTCCCCAGTCCCCGAAGTACTGCTCTCTAATTATCTTATATCCGTGGACAAAGAGAGAAAAATCTGAGATAGCCCTCCCTAGCTCCACACATCAAGGATAAAGAAGTCTTCACACACTCTTCCTTTTTCTCACCAGCTGCAATACCAGTTCAGGAGAAGAAGAAAAAAAGTAAACAAGTTGAACAGCTAACGAGCTGAAACTGTAGGCACTCAGATACTTAATACAAAGTTAGTTTGAAATAGCATGTCTGTGACCTGTTCCTGTAACACTTGATTATAGCTGCTTCTGCCTGTGACAAGAACACACTGTCCCCATCTTCAAAATAAGAAGTACTTCTTGAATTAACAAGTATACATAGTTTGAAGATCTGAACTTATGCAGGCAGACTAATAGAAGAAAAAAAATCCGTGCTGTTAACTCTTTCCATTTTGACTATTATTAGGAGTTTTTTAATGCTTTTTTACCAACATGGTGTAGACAGAACAAGAAGAATAATTTGAAAGGGAGTCGCCAAGAAAATACAGGTTACTTTTATTACAAGATTTAAATCCTCTGAATAGGCAAGAACACTGCTGAACAGCTATATAATGCCTGTTCCAAAAGGCAATAGCGATATAACCCTATAATAACCTTTTTTCCTTTTTTTGGTGCTTCTGGAGGCCGGGCAATCACCACCTCCTACAGACAAACTAATCCCAAGCAAAGAGCGAGTTTTTCTTTACAGATATTTCTAAGAAACTTATCAACAATGCCACCAAAAGACACTTCACAGAAGGGCTATCAGGTATTTAAATGTTTTTCAAAATCTAGTCAAAATACTCCCAAGTACAGTCCAAAATAGTAATCAGCTCATGCAGCAGCAGTTGTGGTAGACAATTCTCAAGTAACAGTAAACATTCTCATATTAATATGTCACAGTGAATTACAGTTTTTTATCTATATAGATCAGTAAAATACTTATTAACCAAGAACACAGTGTGATGTGTACAGCAACTCCTATAAGCTAAGTGCTATAGATTTGGGAGGAAAATGGCTCTCAAAAGAAAAGCTGAAAGAGTCCACTGGCTCTTGTGCAGCTACACACATATCTGTTATTCAGGGAAAGAATGTTTGTAATGAAGCACAGAGTACCCAAACACTGAAACCTGTTTTTAATAAAAACACATGTACAGAAATGGCTCTTAAGTAATGGCTCTCAGCCATACCACTTACGCTTTTTCCTGCATCTGCGTCTGTTCCAGATAAATGAAATCACTGAGATCTTTTTGAGTGTTCAAGCCCACATAGAACTTCTTTTATAAAGCTCTTTCCATCAGCAACATGAACAACAAAAAACCTCAGCAAACACCAAAACCTCAAGTCCCCAGAAGTGACAATTCTGAAGACTTGAACCTATCTCAAGGCAGTACAGACAGAAAGGGTTTCAAGAGGCACTTACTGACTGTTTTGTACTTGATGGTATAGTGAGCATCTCCAAAAGCTTTTCTTTCTTTTGGTATTCCTTAAACATTTCTAAACAATTTTCAGCAAGGAGAGATTCTGGGGAAGCATCCTGTAACTAGTGGAAGCATGTGGAAGGCCTACTTAAGAACACAGACTGAACACACAGATATTTAGATTTTTACATACAATGTATTAACAGAGCAGCAGCCACCACAGATGTGTAGCTGCTATGCGCAGTAGCGTTACAGCAAGCTTATGCGGAAATTTTCTCTTTGTCAGTTAAAGAGGATGGAGCAGATAATAGTAAAAATTATTAAGTAGATTCTTGAATTATGGATGACAGAAAAATGGGAACTCAAAAACCCTTTATCTTAATGTCATTGCTATAAGGTTGAGACAGGTTGGACTGCGACCAAAAAAAGCGTCTGGGAAGATGTCAGATGAATAGGATGGCAGAAAAATTAAGGTAGAAATGGGCCTCAGCCTCTTCCTTTGCACGGGGACAGCTGTTTTCTGGGAAAAATGTGGTCACTCTCGGATGATTTTACACTTCACAGAACCCACCACTGTACAGAGCAGCTTCATCAGATCAGGGAGCAAAAGAGAACAGGTTCTGGATTGCCTCTTGCTCCAATATAGCCATCTTTCCATGCCACAGTGGATGCAGATTACCCATTGGGCAGCAGAGAAATTTAGGATTGTTTCATCTGTTTTTAATTATTTTTCAAGGGAACACAAAATGATGCATATTTCTCCAGTGTTTTTGGCTGATCCAGGCTTTTTTCTAGTCCCTTTAAATGCAAAATAGAAACATAAAAGGCAGAAAGCAATTTTGGTTGACATGTGGAAACAACTATGCTTCCATGGAGAGACCAAAACCAAGTGGCTTATGCATACATCTAGCCCATTCTTTGTTAATCTAATTTACAAGGTAAACTACTTTTCTTTTGCTACACTTGGCAGATTGTACAAACCTGGCTAGCAATCACTACACACACCAAATCTGTTGTGTCTAGTTGAGGTAGAACACATGAAAAGTCAAAGTCACTCACCTGTGATTATTTTTTTTATTATTTTTTTAATTATTAATTAAATTAATTAAGAATTTTCATTTTCTGTATTCCCACCAAAAAGCTTGCCCAGAGGCCAGAGAGGAGGTGATTACAAATGACTCACTCACAGTTTAGTAAGCCAAGTAGAGAGATTCCACCACAAAATTCCACCAGTAGAATTTCTCCATCAACATTAAAGCACATGGTTTCATTTTGATCAAGTTTGATGAAAAGAGAGGAACTCTCCTGGCTTCCCACTGTATGACATCAGCAATTCACCTTGTGTGTTGAAGCAATATATTTCCTGATCTATAGTAAGATACCACGCAAACAAGTCTGGATTCAGACATCCTAATTCTTTTTCACAGAGCCCTGGCCAGGGATTTTAGGGTTTACTGAGAGAAATGAAATTCTCTAAAAAGAAAATTTTCCTTTAAAGTATGTGTATCTTTTGCCTTCATTACTCTGTTCACCGAGCACTAAAAAAAATACCAATGCCCAAAATTCATAACTGAAATTAATTTCCTATTTATTTCCAACATTCAGAATAACAGTAAATGTACTTCACTGAAAAGTGCAGTGAAGTCCATGACACTCTAGAATCACAGAAGTGTGTGGGTTGGAAGGGGACCTTAGAGACCATCTAGTATCGACCCCTGCCACAGACAGGGATGCCTTCCACTAGATCAGGCTGCTGCAAGCCCTGTCCAACCTGGCTTTAAACAGTGCTAGGGATGAGACTCTCACAGCTTCTCTGGCATCTCTAGATGTTAAGCATCCACACAGAACACTTTCCAACAACCTCTAAAGTTTGAGGGATTTGGAATACATCCTAAAATGTGAGATGTAAAGATTTCAGAAACAGAATTGCTAAATCAGCTTGGTAGTAGAGCTGCAAGCTACATAAACCTTCTAAAGCTATGCATAGAAGAAAAATCATGATCTCCAAGTCGAACCCTTATTACTAAAACTGTAATCAATTTTATCACATGAGCAACTGGGTCCTTACAGGGTTGGCTACCCTTCTGCTCAACTATCAAGAACATTTTGCATCCTTTTTCCCAAAAAGTCTATTGTAAAATATTTAGGAAAAAAATCCTGCATTATTTTTAATGGTATAAAAAAGAACTTTGTTAATTCAGTGAATGCCTACTCAGGCTCTGAAGAATTTGTAGTATTCAACCACAGATCTTTGTAGTGAACAACAAGTCCCATTATTCTGGTTTCATTATACAAAGTTCTGGGAATTCTTTGGCATGAAAGAACTTAAATACGTTTTCTCCGGCATATGGAAATAACATTTGATTTAAAGATATATCTCACAAAAGTCAGACTTTACAGAACCTAGTTTAACTATAAACAAGTATTTTCACATTATTTAGTCACTTTTGTGACATCTTCATGACCAATTCAACTGTCTTCTTGCCCCTGAATTACAATTCAGGCACAAATTCTTTTATCAGTAAATAGATACAAAGCACTGGCAAAAGAAGCAGCTCCAAAACCACTTTAGCAGATTATTCATTTTTAGAAATTAGTACTTTTGAGTAAATAAATTATCATGGAGCAAGGCAGCAAAATGTGTTTGTGTGGGAAACTGGCCAGATCATTCTTGGACTTCCCTGAACTTGAAGCAACACATACTGACGAAGAAATTTGTTGGTTTCACATTCCTTGTATTAATTTCCTATTTTACCAGACTTCACTCTGAGACTTAAAAATCATGAGAGTAGCTAAGGAGTTTAATTCTTACCATTTGCATGTATAATAAAGCATATCTAACAGTATAGATGATTATTTAATTAAACCAAGATTTGTTTTAATTGCAGTTCAGCAATAATAAAAGTAATGCATCCCAGAGCTCTTTTTCCAATAGCCATGTTATTAGTACTACTAATATGAATAATATTAATACTACAGCCTGAGCCAACACCTATAAAACAATATACTATCTCCAAAATCAGGGAGTGACAGCTGCAAACACAAAGGTTGAAGTTATCATAATTTCCCTTTATATCCTAAGCAGAACACCAAAGCAATGAGGTGTTTGCAGTGGCAACAAATGCTGAGTTTGGCTTTTAATAAAAATACATGGGGAACGCAAAGAAAAACATGAGAAAACTAGCGAGCAAAGTTCAACAGAAGTTTCTTCTCAGCAGCTGAGTGTGGCATCCATGAAACTTCAGAACTGATCATTTATAATACTTTGTCCACATTAACAACCTATGAGAAATATACCATGAAATGGACCAAAACTAGGCTAAGAATGCATTTCCTCCAGAATGTAAATATCCCAGTCTACAGGCACAAAAACATACAGCTGGCCTGTTAGAAAATATTCATGCATGACTTCCCCCAAAAGTTTAGGTAGGCTTAAAAAATTAAAACCAGCTATCACCCCTGCTTGAAATAAACCGAGGTAATTTCAGTGCTTTCAAAACATCAGATATTATACAACAGGCTTTAACCATTACTGTAACAAGCTCTAAACACAGGACACAACAGAATTGTTCACTAAAGTTCTGCCCATTTCTGCTTGTACTGCAAACAAGTCTATGCATAATAAATAGATATGGAAGAGTGTGTGCACGTGGAAGAAGAACAAAAGAGTTCAGTTCTCGGACTGAAATTATGCTGGCTTCTGGTTTTGTAAGCTGTGTATCTTTAATGAGGTTGCGGTAATGCCGGAAGCGTTTCCACATGAATTCAGTCCTTATTCTCCCCAAACTGTCTGCATTATTTATTTATTGGCTGACTGACTTTAGGAAAGGCTTCTCAAAAGAGATAAATTGAACATTCAGTAAAATTCTAGGCCTCTCCCATCCTTCACTGACTTAAAAATATTTCATCACTAGACCTATTGTATGTAACTCTTTAATAACTTTTGTTCCAAGTGAGATCATGAGATCGCAGTCCTTCAGATATAAGACCCTTTTACCCATTAGCTGGGTTTTCTTATTGTAAGTACTCTAATTTGTTTTATTTATTCTTTTTAAATGCTAATGCAGAAGCATTGAGTGAATTTGGAAAAAGAAGAATGGAAACATTTTAGGGGAATCTTTTACATTTGTGGCTTGATAGTGAAAGAGAAGGATGCAGAATGTCTTCCTGCCACAGGACATAACATGGCCTTGCTGGAAACAGACTGGAGTGACTGGATTTTCTAAACTTGAGAGCAATAAGCAAAAAAGATGTTTCTGTTCTATTTCATGAAGCAGTCTCTTTGGACCCCTGGGGGTATATTTATAGAAGTGGCAGACAAATCAGCAAAAGATTTCCCACAGCAGAAATTCAGGAAATTTGGACTTCTTTTGGTGTTTCAAAACAGTAAGTAACAGGCGCAAGTATCTTATTCATACTCCTGTGTAATTCTCATCTTTTAACAACAGCATCATCTTTTCCATTTTTTTCAGTGTTTCCTGTAATTGCTTGATGCAGTTCTTGAAAATATTTGGATTTTCGTAAATCAAGTTTTTTCAAGTTGGCCAAGGCTACAGCAACAAAGAGAAAGATCAAAAAGCACAATATCCAGCCTTTAGCTTGCAAAGTAATTTTGTAGTAACAAACCAACTGGGAATATAAATGAAGCTACATGCAAAAATATACAGGATAGTCAGTAAGACCTTACCAATGTCAGTGCAGGACTGTATCTTAAAAAAAGGTTATCAACAACATTGTGCATCTCAATTTTAGAGAAAATATTTGGACTTCTCTTCCTTTCTGTTGGAAATTAAAAGTGCATTTAGATATGCTAGGCAAAATATTAACATTTCTTCTAGTTGCACCTGCAGCTAAATGACAAATCTCCTGATACTCAGAGCCAGTGAACCTAATAATGAACTTTGTCTACTTTTCTGGTTCACTCCCCAGTTACAATTCTAATCTGCATCAGGGAGGTAGACCTCTATCATTGGCTATTTTGCAGGAGATATATTGAGCTGTAGAGGTGAAATTACAAAATTTTCTTTTCAATAGCAATGCCCCCTGATCTATTACAAAAAACCACAAACTTCCATCTCTAAGCAACTGATCTCTTAGCAACAAGAAGCACCTGCATAAAAGATGCCACAGAGAGTGATCACCAGAAAACCTATTCATATCTTCAAAAGGAGCACATCAGTAACAAAGATAACAGTCTTCACTGGTAAAACCCAAGAAGTAACAAGAGAACACAGGTAAAATTTTTATTCATATTCTACCATTATTCTCCAAACAGTGTGAGCAGGACATTACTGAAATGTTTTTTATTTTGTTTTTGAGTAGGAAGTATACCTTCTGGAGCTGCTTTGATGTGAGTTTCTGTAATTAACTGTGTAAATTATATGTTGTCACTATCTAAATAAATGGGAGGGTTTCTTAGTAAAATACCTGCAGGTCTGAAAATAAATTCTTGTTATTATAATAGCAATAATGTGTTGTATAATTTATAAGTATTCTACAAAGTTTCTTTTTCTTTTTTAAATGACAATATGGTCTTGCAGAATAGTCCTCCTTAGTGCTCTCTTCATTCAGCCTTTCACACTGCTTTATATTACATCAAGAAATAAGAAAACTTTTTAGGTTTTATAGACACAGGCTCCACTGATCTTAAAAAATCTAACCTGTTCAGTGTTTCTGTGGTCTCCGATTTCATTCTAGCTATTCTAAAGTGGATTTTGTTCCATTCACTACATTTCATGCAAAGTATGTGACCATGACAAAGTTAGGTAGAATTCATAGCATAGAATGGACACTGCCAACTGTTGATGATGTACAGCAATGCAGAATTAGTTGGAAAGTGAGTGAATTTCCAAGCATCATTTTTACAGCAGGAAAAAACAGATCATGAGCGAGGTTAAAAAAAGTTCATCAGGTAGAACAAGCTTGGAACTGACCCAGGTAATCTTTTAATTCTACCATAGCTTGATCTCTCTCATTTGATGTTTCCTGTGGAAAAGGGTTATCTTTCTTTAGGCTACTACATCTTAGTTAGTAATAATTTCTGATTAATAAAAAAATTTTCAGGAAGAATAGTTTGAGAATAGTCATGCATTCTTCCTTAGTGTTGCCTTTTTTTTCAAATACCCAGATAAATTTGTTTCTGGGTTAATTTAGAACACTTTGATAGAATTTACATTTCTTATAGAGTGATCCCTTCTGTGTCAATTAACTTTTGCTGAAGTTGGTCAAAGAATTTGCTAGCAATAACAAATACTATAGCAAAGGCATAATTACGGCAGAGAGAGCTGACTTCTATTAGCCAAATTAGCAACAAAACCACCAACCCTATAGTACTAGCAAAGTGATAATAACTACATACAGAAAAAATTCCTCATAAAGGTGTGCTGTGTCATACTCATAACAAGGAAGTCTGATAAAAACATGTCAGAGAGAAGTTCCAGCTCTCTATCCACAACTCATTTTCTGGTTAGTTTTGAGTTAATTAGAGCTAATGTTGTTCTAAGGAAACACTAAGGTAGACATGCAGTATATTTTTACCAATACTGCAGAAGTTTGCATAAATCCATAGCTCTTTTAGATGGCTTACAAGCACTGATACATCTCCTGAAGCAGAATAGATATATGTTTCAGATGAAACCTTTTTACTAACATGGGTAGTACTTTTCATGGACATTATGTTGGTTCCTAAGCAACAATGAAACCTCTTGTGAAAGGTACTAAATTGGCAAGTTATTTTTCCAAATCATACACCAGGCTGCAATTAAAACCTCAGAAGAGGGCATAGTCCAAATTCTAATTTCAGTCTTGTGAAAGAAAAATCACCATATAATTACAGACTGTTCAGAGAGCAAAACCCCTTATTGTACAGTTACTTGGGAAGCACATAGAGTACCTTGCTGACACATCCATGTTGCGTAAATAGCTACAAGAAAATAGTATGGACACTGATCAGAAAGGAGAGAAATGACTACAGATTTTTAGTTACAGGTTTTTCACTCCAAGTCTTGCTCACTACAGGCAATCACGGTTTTACAAACTGCTGGTTATTTTGAAAGCTTAACACTCCAGCGGAAAGTGATATTTCAGGATGTGAATATTTATCCACTGGAGAACAATTCAGACATCTAAAGTAACTAGAAATTTCTAGAATGATACATCTGAATCAAGTCTTTCAGAATTATCAGAATTTTCACTGACTAGTCCCAAACACAGCATCCAAACCAACCTGACAGTGTATTATATATACTCTATTTTGGCAGCTCACTAAGCTCTAAGACCAACAGCAACCTAAAAAGCTTATTTAGCCATTTCTGCAATATCTCATCATCTCAGACAGCTCTTGGTTATATGTCAGAAACATCAGATCTTGGGCATTAAGGATCACTGAAAGGATCCAGTAACTTCTTTGCAATGTTTAAAGGCAGGACTTGGAGCTCCATAGTACCAGAAAAATCACTTACATAAAACCCAACAAGAAGATCAGCCTGTAGAACATGTATTTGACTATCACCTTGCAGAAATCACAGCTCCAAATTCATTACAGTGGCTTCCAATGGCTCCTCCCTGACATCTGAATGTATGTAACAATGAATCCCTGCTACAAATTCTAATTTAACCCAAAACAGATGTCAGTAGATGACTTGGAATGGTAGGCACAAAGATGCCTTAAGTTCACAAGATGAAGGCTGTACCACCATGTAAAGGCACAGAAAAGGCCTTTACTACAGTTATCCAAACAAACAGTAATAAGTCAAATAGAGTCCTACAGTCATAGAAGATACTTTTAATGTATTTGTTTCCCTGTCAGTGGTCCAACCTGCATTGACCAGTTAAGTTTCACACACGTTTGTACTAGCTGGTGCTCAGAAAATTAACTGAGCAAACAGACTCCAAACAATAGGAATGTCATCATTTACAACAGGACCGCAACTACAACCTTGTCTGCTCCTTGAAAGCTTATAGTACACTAAGTAGGAGGGGTGACAAGAAGTTGATTTCTGTGGCCCCTGAGGGAGATAAGAAAAGCCCACTATTGTTTACAGTTGTGTATGAGCCACTAGTGGCCACCATTAACAGATAGGATATGTGGTAGCATTTTAGAAGTGATACTGAAGGCAGCTGACGGAACTTAAATCAGAGAAATATACTCAAGGGATAGATCCTATCCAGCTATGAAACAAGATAACAATGTCATAAGAAGGCTCAACTAAAATGAAGAAAATTGTAATTCCAAATAATAGCAGCGTCATCAAATCTAACAGTTTTTCTTATCTACAGTACAGACATATTTTCAACGCAGGACAACTGCATAGTCATGGATATTTCTGCATTTCCGTCTCACCTGCCCTCTGACACAACTTTAGGCTCCCACCTCCTCCTTTACTTGTGAAAAGCCTTTTTAGATTGCCAGGATGACCATTATTATACTCCCACTTCTAAGCTTTTGCTGAAAGCTGTCACCCCTTCCTTCCCCTCTTCCTCCTCCTCTAAGCTAAACAACAGATAAAATTTTAAGTGCCATCTAGATCAGGTTTCAGAGTAAGCAAGTGGTATGGGATTATTCTACCAGGCTATAATAATCATTCAACCTTGCTAGAATACATTTCCTTAGCACTTAGGTATGCTAGACCCCTACAACTACACAAATTCTAGCCCAATGACTCAAACCCTAGAAATGTCTGAGAAAGATGACTATATACAGTGTATACATTCCCTAATGTTCACATCTACCATAATCATCTTCTTTTTTTTGAGTTGCAAAGGACTGAATTAGAAGTAGGAAACAGAGCTAAAAAAGTCAGAGCGCTTTCAAAAGCAGAGTAGTATAAACATCTAACTTTAAAAGGCTGCTCTCCACATTGTGATTGCAAATGAAAACATCCATAGGAAGACAGATATCTTCTGGACCAAAGGATCAGCTCACTAAAGCATGGATTCAGAGCAAGTGAAAAATGAATAAGAAGCAAAAATATTATAGTCAAAGAATGTCACAACAAGATTCACACAACATCAGATGACTGCTAAATTGTGATACAAATCTCTCAGTGACATCCCCATTCCATCCTGAAAGAATTACAGCATTAAAAGAGGCCACGGAGTATCAGAGAGCAATTTCTTGGGTGTTGCTAAGTAAAAATGCAATCTGATGCTTGCAGAATAACTGCACAGCTCAGTTTGCAAGGAGCAGTAAGCACTCCCAAGTTTAAAAAAGTCTTTTGATCTGTTCTTAACTTTAAACCCCACAGACTTTCAAGGGAATAAGACAATCTCTGTGTCAAGGTTTATGTGACATATGCTGTACACCTGGTGATAATTATCCACTTCAAATTATTTAATTGCTTAAAAGGAATGTAACTATGTAACAAAAATGTAGATTTATGGGGTTTTAGTGGCAGTTACAATAGGTTCCACACAAATGCAACTAATTTTACAGTAGTTCCACATATGACTTCTTACTCAACAGCTGGAAGCAGAATGTCTGAGTTTGCAATAAAATCCACAATTTAAAAGCAATGTTAAAATAGCTCTGTGGAACTCTTTCAGGATGAGCTCCATTACACAAGTCTGACATGCAGTTAAGAATCAGAGACAGCTCTATGTTAACTGCTATATTCCCAATACAGCAAGACACTTACATATCTAAAACTAATTAAAAGCAACTATTTTATTTGTCAAAAGATACCGTGTTCCTTTTAGGCTCTATCAACATTAGCAAACACAGTGATACAATGGGAGCAGATCTGCCAAGCAAAACAGTTGGTGATGATTCACTTCCTATACTACACACATTTCATGGGAGTTCACTCTGATACAGAACTAAACTGGCTTTGTCATTTGAATCCCCATTAAAATCCCTGGTGTCCTTGAGAGACAGCTTTGGAGAACATTACTTAGTTTATTTTAATCCCAAAAGACCCCAGTTTGTCCAAGTCCGCCTGGACTACTGCAACATCAGGCAGCATGACAGAACAAATATAAGAAAACCACTATTTACCTAGCTAGACTTTAGCCTTCTAGTTGTTGAATGCACACCAAAAGTTGGTGACATACTTACATGTAAAAGGCTGAACCTTTACATTCTGCATGAAACCATCAATCGTAACTGAGGGAAAACAGACGATATGTAGAATCACGTTCTAAAAAGAGAGGAAGACTACAACATTTTATCTGGAAAAATAAAGACTTATTGTACTTATATAAGCCAATAGATTAGTTTTCGTGTGAAATCAGTCTATTTAAAGCTTTACTTCTCCAAACTGTTTTAATAAACCTATGTCACTTCTTCGGATATTGCTAGTAGTGGTCACTAACATTTGGGGATTTATAACAAGTAGCAGATTTTTTCCCTGTGTCTCTCCTGACAGAGGGCCTGCTACAGAGAAAAGAACCAAAAATGATTCTTCAAGAATTTTCAGACTGTTTTACGAGAGCAGGCTCAAAAATATGAGTAGCTTTCAGCTCCAATTATAAAATACGATACATAATTTTCTCTTTTATTGACACAATGATTAAGTACAAAGCTTTAACTGGAATAAAAGGGGCCAAACAAAGTTGTCCTTTAGATCCACGCACTTTTTATTTCCTGTGGACTGTCATAATTCATTGTATCACTTTTTGTAAGAAATATTTACGAGCCTAGAATTTTCTCCCAGAGCTTTATAGTCAAGACTTACAGACCAGTAACCTAAAAGGCCCTCGGCTGGCAGATGCTTTTCCAGCTGTTAAGGTCCACAGTTCTTGTCAGGTCAGGCAGCCTGTGCACATCACCTATGTTTTGTCACAAAGACGTTTCCTTAATATAAGTCTCTTTTCTCTTTTAAAATTTGATTTTAAAAGCTTTTTCGTCCCATCTCCATCCCCCCTTTATTATGCAAGTAACAGAACCAACAAATCCCTCTGATCAAACATATATCTCAAGCAGCTGCAAGGAAAGGAAAATTATGTGCAGAAGATTTCAAGACAAAATGAGAAAGAATAATTGAAGCTTCTTTTATGAACAATGGGCACTCTCGGTTTGTTCCATTTTTAAACTTCTGCAATCCATTCAGTGTTAACTTGGCTGAGTTTTATTAGGAGCAACTGGACAGTTCTTAAAAATTATAACAAGTAAAAGCAGGATGAGCTGTTCAGTTGAAACAGTTTTAAGGTGAATTTTTCATGGTCTGGTTGACTTTCGCATTTAAAACAAAAAAGCATTACAAATGCAAACCCTGAAAGTGTTTGGTTCATACTCATTGAAATGAGGCAAAGAACTTGCCGTACAAGAAATGTCAGTTGTTTAAGAGCTTGAGGAGACACGTTAACGAAAAGTGAGACTGCTTTACATCAGTTCAAGAGTATAAAAAGAACTTAAATACAGTACCTTTAACACCTTTTATCTACATGAGCTCATGATCCTGCATATAAAAATTATAAATTTAACAGCACTGATGGATATCATATAACAGCAAAAAATATTTTATTTCTTTACTAAAAAAAATCTCTGTCAAAGCAAATATAAGCTTTAGCTGTGAATAACTAAGAACTGAGCAAGATCAAAACTCAGGGTCAGATTTTAGTAAATAAAAGGGGGAGACTCATGCTTGCAAAGTACACCATACAAACATACCTTGAACTCTAAGCAGGGCTTAACATACAAATATAATATTCATGGATTCATGTTTGTAAACATAGGTGGTTTTATTTTGTAGCAAATGCATAACCACCAAAATACTTCTCTTCATAGGGAATATGAGGCAGAGAAAGTACTGTACAGACTGACCAGAATGTCTTGGAGATGAAACAAACAACAAAAGCCAACAAACATTAACGCCTATCTATCGCAATGAAGTACAAAGATGAAGTTCATCCAGATCCAGAGAGAAAGCAGCAAAAAACCATAAAAATAAGTGCCCTAAGTGTAGTTATTTCCTTTAATGATGCTGTAAGCTCATGTGAAAGGCACTGAAACTAATACAAGCATTTAAATAGACATACAGGCACATGTTTGTTGTGGTAATAAATAGCACTGAAGAAAATTCAAAGCTAGCATTTTTCCTTGTTGAACAAGCCTCATTAGTGCACCACAGCACACCAGTCAAACTAATAAATCCCATTATAGGATTAAAAAATGCTTGTGATTACAAAAGCATTTTTTACAACATGCGAGACAATGCAACGGACAAGGTGTGTCTCCATGTATGTATCACAAGAGGTGTACTGCTAGCTATTGGAATAGCACAAGTGTTTCTGGCATGTTTTCATGGTCATTTTGGATCACATCAATACCAGCAGCCTTGCACAGCAATCATTCAAAATACTGGAGCACTGCATGCACTTGAAAAGTTTTGAGCCACTGGTCACTCCTTTCCCCCGGGTTTTGCCTGATCACTATTGACTTTCTACTTCAACCACAATTTCCAATCTTCTCACTATTTAAAAAGCATCCATCACATACGTGGCTTAGTTTAATACAATTATAACACTGACAATTACTACAAAGTAAGCTCTACTTTATTCTACAAGCTAAGACCAAAGCACAAGATAAACAAGAATGCACTTGCTGAAGTTAAACTGGAACTGAAAGCTTCCTATTAAATGAACATATCCCTCAATTTTGCAAAGGCCAAGGCAAATCTATTCTTAATTGCTGTCAGAGCAAAACTAAGAAGATGTTTTGTTAAATTACTGAGCAGATTCAAAAAGAATCTGTCTGTGGTTAGGGAGAGGGACTCTTCATCAGGGACTGTAGTGACAGGACAAGAGGCAATGGGTTTAAATTTAAACAGAGGAAGTTCAGGTTAGATATATGGAAGAAGTTCTTTACTGTGAGGGTGGTGAAGCACTGGAACAGGTTGCCCAAAGAAGTGGCAAATGCTCCATTCCTGGCAGTGTCTAAGGCCAAGTTGGACAAAGCCTTGAGCAACATGATCTAGTGTGAGGCAACCTTACCCGTGGCAGGGGGGTTGGAACCAGTTGATCTTAAAGTCTTTCCCAACCCAAAGTATTCTATGATTCTATGTGAGTTATCATTGATAAAATGACATCTTTTTCTCAGGTACAGTCATCTCTCATATTTTATGATTTAAGTGAAAAACATACAAAACAACTTTGAAGGAATCCTTCTACTCCTGCATTAGCAGGCCTGTCCATTTGCTTGGGTTTTTTTATCCTGTGCCAAGTGCTGGTTACTGCCTCAGGAAAAATATGGTGCCAGACATTCCGTGATCCTGGGGTTTTGTTGAGTTTTTTTCTGTTGGGTTTTTTTTTTTTAGTGGCATACACTATATTTTTCAAATTATTTAGCAGAACCATAGAGCAAAATATTATATACAAAGGTTGACAATTACAAAAAAACCCACAACCAACCAACCAAAAACCCCACCACCATAATACATTGTTTCAAACAAAAACCTGGGGTACTCTTTATTTGCATCATAAAAAACTACTGTAACCATTCCGAAAATTCAAAGAGTCTGACACTACAGGCATGTAGGAAGAAAAAAAAGCTAACAGAGACAAAAGCTTGCAAATTAACTCATTCAAGCCTTCCACATGTGCTAAAAGTTTAATTTCTTGTGTTTTGGTTCAAAATTTCAAGGAGTAAACCTCAGTATTGGCCAGCCAAGTCAGTATCAGAGATAAGAGATCTGTCAGCCAAAGTATCCAAAACTATGCTTCAACATCAAGGTCAGGAAAGCTTTGTTATGTCCAAACAAAAAGAGTGTCTCTGCTGCATGTCTGTTTTGACTTGTGACGCAGCTTGTCCTGGCAAGCAGTCCAGGCGGCGGTCGTCACCCTCAGTATAAAATGAGGCTACCTCAAGTACTAATTTGCTCATTTACAAGACCTACAAAGGGGTTGAGAGGTACCAACTGAAGCTGAATATATCTTTGAAAATATAAAGCTTTGGAAAACTCTGCCTCTTTCCCCTTTCTCTCTCCCTAAAGAAAAGCAGAATCTCTTGGAAAAGATGGTACTGGAAACTCTGAATCCAATGAACTACAGCATCACAAGCCTAGTACAAGACATGATGCCAGTGGCCACAGTGCCCGTACTCATTCTCATGTGCTTTCTGTTTCTAATATGGAATCATGAAGAAACTTCATCAGTACCAGGTAAATTACCTTCTTTGTTTCTCGTATTTAAGTGGGAAAGCAATGCTGAGTAATGACTGCATGCCAAAAAAATTTACTTAGAGTCAATTTCAGTAACACAGTTTTTCAAATAATTAATAAATTAGGCTCACTCTAACCTCAGAACTTTTGTAATAAACCTGGCTTGGCTATGTAAGTATATGATACTCAGTTTTCTTATTTATTATGTATATGCTAGAAAGATATCATACCCTTTTACAAATTGTAGATGTTCATATTTTCATGTGCATTATAAAATGATTTTTACACACTAAGTTTAAAGCTTCCTAAATTATCTTTACTAGACACAAACTCTTATTTAGGAAATTGTTCAGATTTTAGCAGATTATAAATTTTTCTCTCCATGTTTGGCACCAAAGACCCTAAGGAACAGAAAAACATCAAGCGTTGTTTTCCTTTTCTGAGGACTCCTTCTCTAATGTGAGGGGTTCATGGTAGACCTTACTGATTCAGCCTATATTTCATTAGGTTCAATACAATTACATACTCTATGAATGAGAGCAGTGTACACATCTCACAAAGGTGTTCAACAATAGTCCTCAACCAATGCAGAGGCAACTGAATGAAATTCTGAGACAAGATCCTCTCCAAACATCCTTCAATATACTAAAACTCTTCAAAAGTTAAGAATTTGTCAAAATAAAAATATAGAAACCTTATGCAATTTTTCTAGATCACATCTTCTTTCTAATATGTAACCATAAAAGAAACATAAGCAACCTCAAAGAAGCAGTTTGAAATTGTACAAAGTAATGAATGCTTTTAGTTGTATGTACAATGCAGAGGCAAGTTTCTCCAACGCAGGTCTTGACTGTCATGTCTAAAAGCTCCTTTCTAATGGGTGATGCTCAGAGGTTTACTATTCTCAGTGACCACTTCTGAGACCAAACTTTTCTTACCCTATTTCTTAGGACCAGGATACTGTATGGGAATCGGTCCCCTCATTTCACATGGGAGATTTCTTTGGATGGGAGTAGGTAATGCCTGCAACTACTACAATAAGACATATGGAGAATTTGTGAGAGTTTGGATCAGCGGTGAAGAAACATTTATAATTAGCAAGTAAATCCTTATTTTCTATCCCTAATAATATGAAGAGCTTTTTCATACTTTTACAACCTCTTTACTACTTTTTTCCTAAAGTAAAATTGAAGTTATTTTCAAAAATTATCCCAACATCATCTTTTTACTTCCTGCTGTTCACAGACTTTTTCCTAATCTGCTGTTTCATTAAAGATTCTGCTATTGAAGTCTACGGGAATTCTCTCATTTTCTTTGTGGAAAGAAAGATTAAGCACTGTGGCTCAATCATAAGAAATGTTTACCATCTCTTTTACTGTTCCATTTAACATTAACATTATGTATTACATAGGAACCTAAAGTGATGCAATGCAGGATTAGGCCAAATTTTAGTTTTCTGGTTTCTTAAATTTCTCTTTACAATGGGCATAATGCTTGAAGATTATGGCTCCAATTCAGCAAGTTAATTAAGCAAATGCAGTGTTATAGGATTATAATTAATTCTACTCAGTTAATAGGATTACTCATAGACTTCAATTATACACAGTATTAAACGTGACTGCAGTCTGTCAGTTTATTAGCTGGAGTGAACAGTTGTTTTATTCTTACACTGTATCTTCTGGGTACATATGAGCTATGCCATGAAAAAGAAAAACACACCCAAATAATTAAAAACATTCACCAAGTGCAACTGATAAAGAATCACAAACTTTTCATTAGCAATGTCACTCAATCTGTACTCAGTTTTCATTATGTAAAAGCTTTTGAAAGGCACTATAGTATAGAGGACTAGCACAGAATTTGCCATGTGAAGCAAGTCAGCTTCATCTCTGGTTTTACCTCAGTAAAAAGAGGTAAACATGACAAAAAAATCTATTTACATTCTTCTTCTATTGTAAATGTCAACTAATGCACTACAAAACTAAACCTGAATTTTGTAGAAGTGTACTATTTTCCCCAATGTCATCTGAAATTTGACCATGAAATCTAATCATACTGAGATACTAATGAGCAGAGAGAAGGACTCTCGGTCAGTTACAGCAGATGTTGTCTTTTGGAAGACTTAATTAAATAGTTTTGTAAGGAAGATATGCTTATACAAGGTCGTATGTCAAAATCCTCCTTAAAACATTATTTTGCATCTCCTATGTAGATGTGTGGAATAAAGGGAAGCCAAATGAGCATCCTGCACCTTTCCATTCCTCAGCACAGCTGCCATAATTCAACATCATCTTTTCATGTTCATGAAAATATAGATGATGTCCCTGAACGTACAAAAAGCCTTTAGTCATGCAAAACTAGGGTAAAAACCCAGCACTGCCCAAGTCAAAAGTCCTATATACTCTGCTTGACTGAAAAAATAAATTAAACCCATGTAAGAAGCCTGGGATTTGATCCATAGAATATGCTACATGTATGGAAAGTAGGGTATTGTTCCATTTCAATCTCTGTTCTGTTTTTCTTTCTTTTTCTTGGATTTCATTTGATCAGGGTTTTTACCATGTCAATGTTTTTAAAATGCTATCTCCCTCTAAAAGAAATTGTATCTTAAAGAGATAATGCTGGTCACGATCTGTTTGCCAGCAAGTGCAGATAAACCCAGTCAACTGTAAAAAGAAATTTACATATCACTGATTTCCCTAACATGTCTAGAATTATTTATCCCACACATATAATCGTATTGTGATGCTGCATATTTAAATGATATATATGTATTTATACTTTCTGTATGTGTCTATGAATGACCAAATAGCTATAAAAGTACAGCTGTAATTTAATATACATCATAATGAAATTTGAAACTGTCAAATACTTACACCTTATCTTCTGAAATACATGATGTTGGTCACTGCTTGAATATATCATATCTATATATTTCTATGTATACACTATTCAGATTAAAATATTTTTTAAACCATTTGCATTTTAACTTAAAAATAATTTCTGAACAGAATACATTATTGCTTTATATACAATCCGAAGGCATTTCTCAGTAAGTTTCTTAATTTTGTAAAGTGAACAACATTTAAGGCCAAGCATTATATGTCATACTAAATTAAGAATGCAAGTCTACTTCAGAGCTATAGGATGACAGTAGGAAAGGTCTGTGTGCAATCTATGAAGCAGTATTTCTGGTTTGGGCTTTTTTCTATCTCTATTTCTTTCCCAGATCCTCAAGTGTGTTCCATGTAATGAAACACTGGCATTATGTTTCTCGATTTGGGAGCAAGCTTGGATTACAGTGCATTGGCATGTATGAAAATGGGATCATATTCAATAACAACCCAGCACACTGGAAAGAAATTCGACCCTTTTTCACCAAAGGTAAATCAGTGTGCATTAATTCACTGCATCACTATCTCTCTGAAATGTTTTTTGTCCTTTGCAAACTAAAATTACAGAAATCAATTCTCTTTATATATACCACAGAATTATTTTATTGCACCTTCTTTCACACTTGTCCTGCTTGGTGTGCTATTTGAAATGCTCCTGAAATAGTTTCACAGATTTTTAATCTCATTCAAGTTGTGTTCTTAAATGGTTTTACATTTCAAGTCCATCATGTATATTAGCTCAACTGTGCTTCCATAAATATAGTTGAGCGTTCCTATCCCAGATCTAGCTTCAGTTCTAACTGGGGAAAAATAAATAAATAAATAGAAAAGCTTTCATCTCAAAATTAATTTAGAAGGTTTAACAGAAAATCTATGTATTAATCCTTCAATATACTAGGAATTAATGTTGTAACAGAGAAAAAGAATTAATTAAGATCACTATATTGAAATCAAATAGGGAATAGCATCAACTCCTCCTTTCTGCACACTGAATGTTTTCAGCAACTAGTTAAAACTATTTCCTTCCTAACAAAACTGCCACGCTTGTGCTGCAAGCTCCACAGTTCAGAAAAGATTCTCACCAGCTGAGACTGCAGTAGTTTCTGACAGTGATTCCAAAACCTGAAAATAAAAATAAAGCCATACCCAGTAGAAATCAATTATCCATTGGTCTAAGTTTTCTATGTTATTTTGTTGCTGTATCTGTGGTCCTCCATGACACTTGGCCTCTCTATTTGATTTTGCTATTGAAAAATATCAGCAACTTGTACTGGTTGCAGATGACTTGAATGTTTTCATTTATTTATTTTTCCATTTATTCCTAGAAGTACCAGTCCTTTCCATTTACTGAACAGACCTCCTCTCTTCTCAGTTACAAATATTCAATCCTTCTCAACATATACTGGATAATGTTCTTGAGGCAAATATCTTCCCTGAATGTGGCATGGACCTAGCATTAAATTTGTGAGATAAAGTAGCTGGATGCAAGGCATGTTTGAGATCAGGTTCATTGCCATTTTAACTCAAAATACTTCCTTTTGTCTTTCAAAAGATGACAAATCACTAAGTTTCAGAATGATTTTAAATCAGTCATTCACATGATAATGTTTTATGAAAAGAATGTCAGAAGTCATGTATTGATGTTTTTATCACCAATTGATTAATTATAAAGAAGGTTCAAAAGTTAACCATCTTTTGATCATTTTGCACATGTATTTCAGCTCTGTCTGGTCCTGGCCTTGTGCGCATGATAGCAATTTGTGTTGAATCAACAATTAATCACCTGGACAAATTAGAGGAAGTAACCACTGAAGTAGGAAACGTCAATGTGTTGAATCTTATGAGACGGATCATGCTTGACACATCTAACAAGCTTTTTCTCGGGGTTCCTTTGGATGGTACCAACAGCTTTGTTTTTACACTTTATGGTGGATCTAAAATGCATGCCCAAGGAAAACTCACTGATATCACTCACCAGTTTTGTTCCAGAAAACAGAGCAAGAAGAGACTTTAATATCACCATATTTTTAATAGAAATAAATGAGTTATTTGAGTTAGAGAAAGAATTCTATATGAATAAAAAAATACATTAGGTTTTCACACTCACTTCAAATACTACCATTTAGAGGGTTTTTTTTTATGCAGTGAGTTGGTGCAATACCAATGTTATATGCATATAAGAACAGGAAGTCTTTCCATCAAACTAAATTATTTCCTTGAAAAGTTTGCCTAAAAATTTATGTCTTCTGTGGTTTCTTCATCCTCAAAACCATGTGACAGAAATAACATTACTGTGATGTTTAATTACTCCATTTCAGCATGCTGTAAGAGTTCTGCTTCTGCTCCCTTGTGGAAGGGCATTTGGCTTTGGTTGAAACACCACCATCTCCTTTTAACTAGCTACCAAGAGGTTTTACAAAGATCTACACTTTTTCTACAGTGTGCTACTAATGTTTCCTAATACTCTTTACCACCATTAAAAACAACTGTTTATCAAATTCTCATGAGTAGGGAACAGGGCCTTATTAATTATTTTTTTTAAGCATTTTGATATTTGACCATTGAGGCTTGTATTTTAAACTGCTTTTTGTTAACGTTTCTTTTCAGAAAGTGCCATTGTCCTCAAGATTCAGAACTATTTTGATGCTTGGCAAGCACTTCTATTAAAGCCCGACTTCTTTTTTAAGATTTCTTGGCTGTGCAAGAAATATGAAGAGGCAGCGTACGTATCAGCAGTTTTACAAATCATTTTCATGTGATTTTTTCTTTCTACGAAGATTTTCGTTGATGTTTTCCTCTGACTTTTATAAAATAAATTGTGAAACTTGCAAAGGTGGCTGCAGGAAGTCCCCCATCTGCAGACCTAAGATAAGATCAGAACAAGTTTTGCCACAATGCCAAACGTGCTTATCTCAGGGGACAATTTAAGCCTTTTGTCTATTTAGCCCTATTTTACTAACCAAAATATTAGTTAATACCAGCTCAAAAGTGAAATTAAATCAAAACCACTGGTTAAGTTCAAACAGACATTGAAAAGCCACCATATGGTATGAAGTTACCATTTGTCATTGAGTTTAAGACAGTCAAATAGCAAGCTACAGCTCAAACAAACAAGAAAACCATCTATGTTCATTGAGTGTGTCCCAGAAGAGTTCATCCCTGAATATAATTCTATTTATTGTTTGCCTCAGCATGCATTTTTGAGCCAACTACTCATTTTTTAGTTAAAACTTGGTACTCAGCATGATAACCCATTTCAAGGGCTTTTTTTTAATCCTAAATAAGGAACAAATACATTTTGCAATCTTACTCTTTTCAAACATACGAAATGTGTCCTATTTTTATGACCCCGCTTTCTGTTTTCTGCCAAAAGAGGTTTGGCTATAAAAAGAGCTGGCAACCAGTTTGTTCATTTTGGATTTGGATTACATCTAGTGAGAGAAGCTACTACTTATAAAGCATGTGTAATAAATCGTTTTGATAGCACTATATAACATAAAGTCTTTAAAGGAAAGATGGAGATTCATCTAAAATAACTTACAACTCTTACCAGCCAGACACAAGATTTCGCTTCCCTAACATTTACTTCTTAGTTTTATTATGGCAGCAGTTAGTGCTTCACCCTGTGATTCTAATAATAGCTAACTGTGGTGGCCCAGTTATTACTAGAAGCCCCTGCAGGCAAATATTGATGTTTTGAAAGCAGTCATTCATAAATTTCTATTGCATAAGAATTATAAAGATCACTAGATTTCATACAATACAAAAAATTACCCCAGGGCATGATGACTTCTGACATTCTTCTGATACAGTTTGCAAAAGGGACTGCTTGCTATTTCTAATACATAGAAGATGTTAGAAATAATGACAGCTATACCAGGTTTAAGGTTTCAGATGTATTTACCCCTTCAAAGCCAGTAAATTTTTCTATCAAAACAATAACAAGCACAAACGGAAGGCCTGAGGATTTAATGGAAAAACTTTTCAAATTACCTTTTAAAAAGCATTGCTTACACATCTATTGCTATTTGAAAATCTAATTATGAAAAACTGCTGGACATTGCTTTGTTTTCACTTCTGAAATATAAACTATTGACACGGTATTATTTAAATATGAAAAATTTGGATCAACCCTACTTTCAAGATTTTCTAACAATTATTCCTCATGTTCTCTAAATTCATTTTATTAGCTGATAAACTACAGTATAAAAGAGAAGGAAACTAACAAATTCTTTGGAAATAGTTTATAAATCTTAAAAACTCCATTAATAGCATATACAGACATATTTTCATTCTTTTCAGTCTATCCTATAAAAAGATTTTAGCCCAAACTAGTTAGCAATTATTTGATAAGAAAGAAGAAAACACACCTTCTCTTAGTATTACTCCTTTTGCAGAGCCACATAGCCACTCTTCAGAATATTTCATTTCTGACATCCTTAGATATTTTCCTTGGTATAATCTTTATGCCTCTGATCATACCCTAGTGCACACTAGAAGTCTGCAGATACTTATCAATATGTTGGATTTCATCTGTTTTCAGCAAGGATCTGAAAGGAGCAATGGAAATCTTAATAGAACAGAAACGACAAATGCTTTCCACTGTTGAAAAGCTGGATGAACACATGGATTTTGCATCCCAGTTGATTTTTGCACAGGTATTGGCAATGTACTCAAAATATGGTTAACTTTGATTTTTCTGACATTCCTGGCAATAACACAGGCTTTGCCACTTAAACTTTATGTATCTATCTGAATGTCATGTCTTCATAAAGGGATAGAGAAATTAGTTGGTTCTGTAGAGTCCTTAACAGTGATTCAAATATTGAATACTTGCATTTTGGGGAACAGGTGCTTTTCTGATTATTTTTTTTTTCATGGCTTAAACAACATTCTTTAAACTCTTGAATCTGTCCCTGAATGTCCTCCACTCTTTCCCTAACCCTTGTGTTTTATCTTGATTTATTGCATTTTGTTGCAAAGGCTTTAAATGCTATGTAAATCCTATCTTGTATAATCTCTGACAGCTCACCAACCATGTGAGGAAAGGCAATAAATCAGTAAGAATAAAAGCTAAAAGCAAACTCTTGTTTTTCAATGAGATAATACATCAAAATATGAGGTTTCTGTTTTTCTCCAAAAGAAAAAAAAAAAATGAATGTGAGATAGACTGTAAGGATTTTTACTTCTGCTTAAAACAGATACTCTAGATCCTTGCCATTCTATTGCTATAGGACCTTTGCTGGCATCAGAGATCAGCAGTCCATGTTTTCTCCAAAATTCGCATTTTTTTTCAGAACAGAGGGGATCTGACTGCCGAGAATGTGAACCAGTGTGTGCTGGAGATGATGATTGCTGCTCCTGATACTCTGTCTGTGACTCTCTTCTTTATGCTAATACTGATTGCAGAGCACCCCACAGTGGAAGAGGAGATGATGAGAGAAATTGAAACTGTTTTGGGTAAGCAGGAGACGCAAAGTCAGTGATTTGTTGGAATATAATTTTGCTTCAGCAGTGATCAGATTTTGACTATTCAAAGGCTGAAAATTCTACTTTCTTTTTCCAGAAGCGTTTGCTGTAAAATACATGAACTACCACTTTATGCAATAGATTTTATTCAAGGTCAAAGGAAAAAGGAAATGAGAATTCACAAGATAATTTCAAATAGGAATCGTCAGAACTGACAATCTATTAGAAAGAATGTATTATATTTACTCATCAGCAACAGCACAGAAAATCAGAGCTCATAAGTTTCAGTCCAATAAGTTTCACTGAAATTTTCCATTTACTTTGAAATAGCAAAAGGGGACACTAATTTCAAGTACTTCAGCAGTATTTCTCTATGCATGTCCAGAACCTATCTAATGTTTCATTATGACTGCAGCAGGGAGAGATCACAGAAAATTAAAATTATATTCTGTTGTCATCCATTTGTATATCAAAGTGGTCTCTTCCAAGTACTAATTTTTATCTATTCAAAACACAAGATATTCCAAAATTTGATCCTTCCCCTTCTCTAGACTTCATTCAAAGCCTGCACTGGATTAATATAGAATCTCATCTCATCCATTCAAATTCAAGATTTACTTCTGGTCAGTTAAACACTGAAAAATGTGTAACAACTCCTTTACTCTTTTCACAAGGTGCTTTTAATAAGCCTTATTTTATTGTCCTCATGAGAGTTAAGTACTCATCTTTCCTATTTCCTTTTGATAGCTCTGATTTCTAAGGCAGTACCATATTGTTCCTTTTTCCTTAAGCAAAAACAACAGCTGAGGTAGCAAAGCTGCCTTTTATGTTGGAAATCTACCTCTGAGGTAAACTTCCCTGTAGCTCTTGAACTGCTTGTGGCTTGAAACTTAAAGTAAGGCTCCCACTAGCAATCCATTGTGGCACTGATACTGCTGCTGATGGCATCAAGCTGGGAAGAAGGTACTCAGGGGAATTGAAATAGTCCATAGTAGGATCTTGCTATACCTCCAGCCAAACTCAACTACATGGTGAAAATCTGAGGTCCCCATACAGCTCTCTTATCTGCAGAGTATTCCCAGATTCTGTTTGCCGTCAGCTCTCAGAAGATTTCTTTGTTGTGTCTTCTTCTCAGTCATAGAAAAGTCAGGGAAAGACTTTCAGAGTTTTGTCACTGACGAGAAGGCAAAACAAAACTGGTCTTAAGAAGGTGAGAAGATAATAAATTAATGAACTAGGGTTTATGCTGAGGAACAATATACCAGCTTTCCAAAACATGTAAGGTTACATAAAACTTGTTAGAAGCTGCGGGATCCTTCCTACCTTTCAGGACCTGAGAACCTCCCAAAAATGTTTTGTAGTTGTACAATGAAACTATTAAATGCCTAACCAACTCCTTCACCACCTATTTTCTTCCACAAGGTGACAGAGACATACAGGGTGATGACATGCCGAACTTAAAAGTTGTGGAGAATTTTATTTATGAGAGCATGAGGTACCAGCCAGTTGTGGACTTGATCATGCGAAAAGCTTTACAAGATGATGTAATTGATGGCTATCCTGTGAAAAAGGGGACAAACATTATTCTCAATATTGGACGTATGCATAAGCTCGAATTCTTCCCAAAGCCAAATGAGTTTTCTCTTGAAAATTTTGAGAAAAACGTAAGTTTCCTGTCATATTCCCTACAGAAAAAATGGGTATTATTTATTGATAATGTCTCTTCCTCTTATTTTGATCAGGAACTTTGTGACCATAAGACTGCTTTCCCTTTGTCTAAGTGCCTAGTTAGCTGTACATCATCATTATTGAAGCTGGGCAGATATTTTCCTATCAAAGTGTCTTTAAATTAAAAAATATAATTATGATCTCAAAACCAAAGTTTTCCCAAACATCTTAATTTTAATTGAAATTTCTGATTAATTTGTCAAAGATGCACATAGTTCCCATTATATCCCTCAACACTAGACAAAATAAAGAGTCTTTCAGGAGCTAGAGCCATGCAAGTAGCACAAAACACTGAGGCCATGTAGGTATTCTCTGGAGAGATGCAGCAGTATAGTAATTCTTGAGAGAGTGAGAATCTAGCACCTTTTTTAAAAATCCTAAATAAAAACACACATATAGACCAAAATTAAAATCCTAAATTTGAACCCACCAGATGTTGAGTAACTCAGTCCCAGTTCAGCTCAGCATTCCAATTTAAGTTACATCCTAACTCCCCCAAAGAATGAGAATTTTCTTTAGTCTACATTACCAAGTCCAGTATCAAAAGCAATATGTCAATTTTTTTACCTATGTCCAATCCTATCAAACATCTCAGAGTACCATGTATGCCACACACAGAAATGAGCACTAAACAGCCTGGTTAACTTCTCTAAACTCCTGTGTGATTACCCATAGCAAACTCTGCACTCAGTATTGAAAGCAACAGATCAAGAACAAAGTCATAGTAGAAAATTCAAGAAAAGAGGAAGCGATTAAGTTCATTGAAATAACTACTCACTGTGAATTTTTTCCATTTTGCTACCCATTATTTTCATTGCAAGTATTTCTAGCAAAATGAATTTCCTGCTCATTTTATAAGTACATTTTGCTTCTAAAAATATTTCCCCGTGACCAAATGCTTAACCACACATTTTCTATCTGACTTGATGCATTCTGTTTGCCACATAATTACTCTAGCAGGCACAATTTTCACACTGTTTTCTAAGTGAATAGCAACCCACATCATTATTTATGATAAGATGGGCATTGTTAGAATCCAAACATTTTTCCATTTTCCCAGGCTGTGCGTTTGCCATTGTGCTGTACTGCCAGCTGCTGTACTTGCTCTGCATTATAAACACTTGTATTTACCTATCATTTTTTGAAAAGTACAGCTCAGTTTATTTGAAAAACTTTAAAGGGAGAATGTTTTTCATTCTGAAAATGAGAAAAAAAGGACACTTTTCTAGACAATTTTATAAAAAGCAACCTTTTCTACACTATTCTTGGGTTAAATAGGAAGTCAGAAGACAGCCCAAATCTTACTTTTTAAAAGAAAACTACGCAGATAAAGAATTTATTTATAGCCAGACTTGCTTTTTCTTACTTCTAACAGTTATCTTTGGAAATCATTAGCAGTACTATTAACACTGTTAGCTGCTCTGGATAACTGATCTACTCAATGTCAACAAAAGTAGGAGAAACTGCCTGTGCATTCTTCAACAGTTCTGGGAACCCTGCATTTCACATTTTGGTTGATAGGACAGGAGGTAATTCTGTGTTATCTCTCTATTAGGTACCAAATAAAATTTTCACCATTACATTTTATGACAAATTAATTCTCAGGAACACTAGCTTTTCAATGACAATTGTAGTAGGTTCAGGGTTTTATGAGGGTATTTGGACAAGGCATCAGCCTGTTTCTCAGATACTTACGAGCTTTGTAATGAACATTTTCTGAAAAAATTATTTTTAATGAACTTAATATGGGTTGAAGAGCAAAAACCTTCACTCTCTTTCACAGCTTGCGGAAAAAAATCCCTGTAGTTCGCAGGATGAACAGACTGAAATACACAGGGAGAGTTCAACTGCTTAACCCTACAGTTACTGCTATCTTAGCATTTCAAATGGTATGCTTTTCCTAGGTGTGTCTGTTTTCATCTGATCTGGATGGGAGGGGTTGTTCAGCACAAAGAAAAGAAGTAATTGCTCTTAAGAGATTCTTTCCACAATTTTTTCAAAAATTTACTACTACAAATTTAAATCATAATTTCCACAAGTTTTATGAAGAAAAAATCACCTTAAAGTTTATTCCTAATGTTATTTTGTGCAGGTTCCTTCACGCTATTTCCAACCCTTTGGATTTGGCCCTCGGGGTTGTGTAGGAAAGTTTATTGCCATGGTAATGATGAAAGCAATTCTGGTGACTCTTCTGAGGCGGTGCAGAGTACAGACAATGAATGGAAGAGGCCTTAACAACATCCAGAAAAACAATGACCTATCCATGCACCCAATAGAAAGGCAACCGCTGCTGGAGATGGTTTTCACACCAAGAAGAAATACAAACAAGAGCCAGGGTGACTAAAATGGATCAGCATTAAAGTTACAGGGCTTTCTTAGTCACAGCAACTAAGAAATATGCATTATTTCTAGGAAAAGGAATAGAGTAAAACATTTTGTTGCCCCTAAATGGCTACAGCTTCCACTGACAACTTGTTCTGTCTACACAGCAGAACCAGGTTCTGGCCACAACTTCAAAGTAATAAAGAAAGACTAAAATTACAAAATAATCCTGTTGCTAGGTGATGCCACAATATATGTAGGATTCCTGGCTACTTTATAAAACCAAGTTCAGGTGATGTTATGCTTTGCTCTTCAAACAGTGCAAGTTGAAAGGTTTGGGGGTCAGCAAAAGAACATGCCTGATGTGCGTTTAATTCCAGGACTACATGTGTCCCCCTCTCCCTCACCTCCCCGAAGCTGGATCTAGCAGTATTTGACCATTGCAACAGCTCTAATTATCTATTTTTGAAAACATCTGTAGGAATAATATCAAAGTTGATTTTAAGAGTATGAAACAGTTTAAAATATTTAGGACTTATCTAGGTTATAAAAAATATTTGTATAAGAAGTCATTCAAACATTTTTCTTTACTGTGTTTTGCTGTCATGCCATGCTGCTTGATACCAACAGACTTACACAGTGTCAGACAGCTTTCACTGAGGGTAATAATTTTCGGAGTACTGGGTAAAACCAACAGTTGAGATAACTGTTTTTAAAAGCCAACATTGTGCTACAGAGTATGCTAGAGAAGATCTGTAAACATCCTGGTAAAGACCATTTGAGAATAAGATAATGAATATGTAACATTACCATGAGTATTACACAGGAGCCAAGGGGCAACATCTGTCTCCACCTCATCTGGTTAAACGTGGAAAATTCCCACCTCACTTGAGTGACATACCGGTATAAACCTTTGGAATATCTAATGTAACTTCTACTTCTACCATCTCCATAACCTTTAAACTAGAAAATTGTTAGAGCTGTTGGGAGAAGAAAATAAACAAACTGACACAAAAAACACCCGAAGAGAACCTCCCCCCCCCCCCCAGACCTGGGTGC